>PVJL010013323.1:0-32798 GCA_004026885.1 Lyroderma lyra
GCGCCCCGAGCTTCGGGGCTCATGCCCTCACCTGGGGCTGCTGGGGGCACCCCCGCGAGGCCCAGCCCTGCTCCTACCCACCCCTGGGCTGGGCGTCCCGGCCTCGGTTACAACCACGCAGAAGCTCCTAGGATGTGCTCTGCATCCAGATTGTGAATTCGCACCTAGTTCAGGTCCTTTGTTTACCTCGGTTTTCATCTAAAAAGGAGTTGTGTGATTCTAGGGAGATTCGTGCTATCTTGGCTGTAGTTCCCCGTAAATTCAAAGCGGAGGTGGAGGTGTGCAATCCTTTCGCAATGATTTCACCTCTCTTGGTGGCCCGAAGAAGTAGTGGGGTGCGCAAAATTCAAACCGCTATCATCCCCATCAAAACCCTCGTCGTTGTCATCACTCCCTTCGTACTTCACACGCCTGCCATGTATCACTTACGTGCATTTCTCAACACAAAAGCACATATTCATCCGGTGTCTACGCTAGGACAGGCCCTGCTCCGGTACAAAATAAAACGGCATGAAAAACAGAAAGCGCGCCCCCTCCCCTTTTATTTCTCCTGAGGGGGACAGGCAGCACAGAGCCTCCCTTCAGCAAGTGATTTTAGGTACTGACCCACAGCGTGGCCAGGGGAAGGGCTGGGATCTTAGCAGATCTGGGCGACTGAACACGTGGGGCAGGAGCCGTCATGCCCAGCCAGAGGACACAGCGGTTGTGAGGGGCCGGAGGGGGCCGGGGGTGGAAGAGTTTGAAGACTGTACCCCAGATGAGGTGGCCTCCGTATGATAAGAGGGGAAGCGACAGGCACTTAAACCGAGGTTGGCACGTGAGGACAGGGCGGGTTACAGGAAGGACACACGCACGTATTCACACACACGCACGTCTTGTTTAACGGGGAGTGCTTTCACCTGATTTGCCCTTTGAGAAAGGTCATTTGCTGTCGGTGAGGATGTGGTGACATTGGAAGCTTCGTGCACTGCTGGTGGGAATGTGAAATGGTGCAGCCGCCATGGAAACGGCATGACGGCTCCTCAACAAACTGAAGATGGAATCACCGTGTGGTCCGGCACCCTCTTCTGGGTACCTACCAAGAAGAGCTGAACGCAGGCTGTCAGAGAGGTGTCTGTGCACCCGTGTGTGTAGCAGCAATGTTCACAGTAACCCCAACCGGAAGTACCCCGGTGTCCGCCGATGGGTGACTGGGCAAACAAAACGTCATCGTACGTGCAAAGTCAGCCCTAGAGAGGCAGGAAGCTCTTGACGACATCACGCTGAGGGAACTAAGCCTGTCACAAAATGACCAACACCGTGTGTGTCCACGTCCAGGAGGTACCTGGAGTGGTCACGTTTCTCGTTTTAGCTTTAAAATGATCAGTCGCCATTTAACATTATCACGACAGTATCTGCCTCGGATGCAAGGAGAGTTCAAGGGAAAGTTTGGGCAACTCCCCAAGGTCACAAGAGGCAGAAGCAGGTTTCAAAGGCTTCTGGCCCCAAACCCCGATCTCTTCATCCACAGCCATGCTCCCCGCAGCCCGGGACTCCGAGGGGAGGCTGAGACGCGGGGAGGGGTAACCCCGGGCCACTCCCTTTGTCCTTGGAGATCGCACAGAAGGGCATTATTACCCTGGGGCTGGGTGGTTAGAGTCCTGAAAGTGCACACAGAAAGCTCGCAGGGATGAGTGGGTTTAACCCAGCGGTGTCCAGCCTTGTGGCTTCCCTGGGCCACATGGAAAGAATTGTCTTGGGTCACACATAAAACACAGGGACAGTCATGACAGCTGAGGAGCTAAAGAAGAGCTCGCAACAGGAGCCTCATCATGTTTTAGGAATTGGTGTCGGGCCGCGTTCGACGCCGTCCGGCCGCAGGTTCACTCCTTGCTGAGAAACGGAGGCAGCTGAGGCCCAAAGTCAAGCAAACTACAGACTGCCAGCAGGCTCCCCATTTCTAACTCCGTGCCATCTCTTCTCCAAGCGACGGGCAGAAAGCACGTGAACCCTGTAAACTGCATTCTTAGTACCTCAAATGTGGTGTTCTCCCAGACAAAGGGCAAGGTGCTCGGGTGGAGTTCAAGGTCAGCAGAGTATTCTGAGCGCCTGGCTACATGCCTGCTCGCGGTGCTGTTCGAGGGTGACCGCCAGCAAGGCTCAGTGCTGGGACAGCCCCCCTCACCATTCCACCTCCTGGTGGGCACCTTCCCGTCACCCTGTCACAAGCTGACACGTGTAAACCACGAGCGATGTCATCGCAAAATGGACTATTTTCTCATTCCCCCCCGGTGTTGCTCTCGCATCATTGGCTCTAAAATCAAATTGATTTACCTTTTTGTAAGCCTAACACCAAATGCAGAGCGATGGAGCCGCTCATGTTGTGAAAACCATGTGCATGCCACAAATCCCATAAGCAAAGCTAAACAGCAAGTGGTTAAAAGAACGGCCCAAGTACACCAAGAAACCTGTAATGTGTGAGTTAGAGAACAGACGTACGACAATGTAAATACAGACAAAACAGAGAAAGCCAGTTCACAGTGAGAAATACAAATGACCAACAGATAGAAAAAGTGGTTCATCTCCCAAGTGCAAAGCATGCTGTCTATTCAATTAGGAAAGAGTAATTTTAAACTTAATAGAAAGAAATCATTATCGTTAAAATTAATAATGGGAAGTGAATGCTATAGAAATAACCTATAAAACCTATTTAAAAATAAACCAAAATTATAATAAAAATGTTTTCGAAAGGGTTAAGGGTTCGTGAGTGTGCAGACACTATCTACCACCGTGAGGAAAACTTTCACAGCAGCTAATTTCAGTTTGTACGTAAAAGCCTGGAAAAATGTTCCCACCTTCGAGATCGCAATTTCACTTCCTGAAACGTTGCCCCCGAAGAGCCGAGCGGCAGGGGCAGACGGGCCCGTGCACGAGCAGCAGGCCTGGGGCTGTGCTGGCGCCGCGGGGCCGGTGGGGCGGCGTGGCCCACGGACCTGGCGCGGGAAGGGCTCTGCACGGGCCGAGCGCCTGGCACACGGCAGGCGCTGCCCCTACGGTCGTCGGCACCATGCGGTGACGCCAGCGCTATTACAGAGACTCGAGAGGGTCCCCCTCCAACGGCCCCGCTCCCCTCCTCCCTGCCTGGCCTCCTGCTTCCTCCTTTCTCCCTTTCATCCTTCCGTCCCGCTCTCTGGCCTTTCTCCCCAGCATCTTCGAGCACCTCACCGGCGCCAGGCGTGCACGAGGCCCGGGGCTCCATGTCCCACCTCGAAGACCCGAGAGCAGCGTGGGTGGAACGAACCTCGGAAGGAGCAGGGCTGGCGGCGACAAGCCAAACGCTTGGGGACCCGGAGGGAGGGAGCGGCTCACTCTGCAGGAAGTCACATTTAGCTCTTCGGTTGGAAATGGACTTTGAAGACTCAGGAATGAGCCGGCAGGCGGAAGGGCCCATGGCATCGCAGCCATGCGGGGAGCCCAGCGAGATGTGAGGGGCCGAGGCATGTGGGAAGGGCTTCTGCTGGGAGAGACTTCAGGGACGATGACTTGTGTCTGATCGGATCCCAACAGCTTCAGGGACAGTGGCCCCAGCAAGTCTGCGCGTGTGAGAGCAACGTGCTAACCGGCCGGAACTGATTGCCCAATGCCCCGGGCTGCTTCCCCGCGGATTTATTTGGAAATTGTCCATTTGACCAGCACAGAGTGAGAGCCGCTGTGTGCCACGTGGGTGCCTCGTGTTGGGGACACACTGGCAGCGCAGAGTGAGATGTCTGCGTCCTCACCGGGCTGACTCCAGGGGACATCACGGACAGGGCTCTGGGCAGTTATAACGAGGTGACTGCCAAGGTGGGGGATGCAGAGGACCCCTAGGGATCGGAGAGGGGCACCTCGCCTGTATTTGGGTACTTGGGCAGTGACACCCCACCTGCTGTGTGCGAGGGCAGGGGAGGGCAGTGAGGGGGAGGAGAGGCCGCCTTCTGGCCCCCAACATACGCCGTCAGAAACGCAGTTTGAACTGAGGGCGGGGAGCTCCGAAGGCCGCTGGCCGCCCTGGGTGGTTCGTATCCCGGGGCTGCGACAAGTGTCCAGCCGTGCGACACGAAAACAGAGGCGTATCAGGCTGGTTCTGTCCAGACAGCCCTCGTGTCCTTGGTACTTAGCGCAGGTTCAAAACCCATCAGGACTGGCGACCCAGCGTGCTCGCCCTGGGGCAGCCTGAGGGACAGTTCCGCCTGGCCTCTAAAGGGGGCCCCGAGTTGGCCCTGCCCTAGCGCCCGCCGCGGCCGCGTAGGAAACCTCTTCTCAAGCTGGAAAGTCCGGGCGGCTGTGGGGGGGCTTTTGGACCGTGGTGACAGAGGAAGGAGAGGGAGGCACACAGACGCGAATCAGAAACTTGGGGTTTTATTGTGTTCTCTGAGCCACTTTTAATAAACTTTCCTGATACTCAGTAAAAGGATGTGGTCTCCATCAAAAGCGCTTTTCGGTAACCGAATCAACAAGGGGAGGAAAATACACCTACACAGCCCAGGTGCAGCGGGGCGGGGCTCTCGGGGGCGGGGGCGGGGCACCCCTCCCCGGCGTCGTGGGGGGCTCTGCCTCCGGCAGCCCGATCTGTCCTCTCACGGTCCGCGTGTGACACGGGGCGCTCAGGGGACACCAGGAGCGCCCTTCTCTCTGTTCTTCACCTTAGAGCTGCTGCCTTCTTCCCAATCTAGAACTTTCCTACCCCCACCTGCACCCCAAAGCTCTGGCCGAAGGCTAAGGATCCTCACGGCGTGGACGGCCCCTGTCACATGCTCCCCCTGGTGGCCGAGCGAGTCCTTGATGTCCTCGGGGTGCCGGAGCAGACGCAGACAACCCCCGCCCCAGGGTGGGCAGGGCCCCGTGACCACGGGCATTTCCCAGCATTCCCTCCTGGGGGCTAGGAGAATCCACGTCTCTCTCTGTCCCCCGAGTCTCGAGCCCAAGAAATGGAAGTTGGATGGGACGCACAGTGTGTGGTCACATAAGACTTTGGGGAAACTCTTAATCATTTCCCTTTAGAAAACAGGGATTTTCTTATCTGCGTCTGAATTCCCCGTCCACGTCGTCACGGCTGCTTCGCTTCGTGCCCAGTACGTGTTAGGGTCAAGGTGCTCTGATAGACTGTACCGTGTGTCGCATTGTTGTTGTGTTTAATGCTTTCCGATTGCTGTTTCCTTGCCCTATAGGAGTGATGGTAATGTTTACTTTTAAGTTATTGTGAGGATTAAATGAAAATAGGTCAAATTCAAATAGCACTTTGGGTACAGATGAAAGGTCCGCTAGGAAGGGGAGGCGTCTGTACTGCTCCTTCTGCACCAACACCCTCGCTCGGGGCCGTGCACGTAAAACAGGGAATAAGTACCGAGTCACTAACCTGTAGGAGTAGTGACAGAGAGCGATGTCGTGACACCCACCCATGGGACGTCTCCACTCTAACCTGTGCAGTGACACACTGTGGGTACGTGACATACAAAGGCCGTTTCGTGGCTGGGGACAGCCTCCCGTGACCTGCTGAGCCTCCCAGCCTCCCTGAGAATCCGTCTCGTTATCTGTGTGCCAGGTAAAGAGGCTGAGCCTCAGAGCTCCGCAGAGTCTCACTGTTTGTGCTAATAAAGCGCAGACTTGAACCCAGACCCCGAAGTCTACGCTCAGTCCTGTTTCCCCCGGCCGTACGTCCCCGAATGGTGAGAAGCGTGTGTCTGCGGCCACCGGAGCGGGTCTCTGCTGCCAGCAGGTGCTCTCGGCCCGGGGCCGGGGGCTTCCTGTGAGGTGGGGCCTGGCCGCCGTGCCCACACCGCCGAGGAGGGGGACGTAGGGCCCTCGCCCGCACTGCCCGTGCCTCTTTGGAAGAACTCTCATGGTGTGTGTCACCATTCCCGCTGGACAGACAGGACCCGAGCTGTGGGGAGGACAGGCCACCTCCAGCCTTCCTCAGCGTGGCCCCCACCCCTGCCCTCGGAACCCCTGTGCCCCTCACTCGGCCACTCACAGGTTGTGCCCTCAGGGCAGCCCCAAGGACCAGGGACAGCTTCCCAAGGCCCCAGACCGGCGTCCCAAAGTCAGACGTGTGCCAGTGACAGCGCAGGCTGAGTGACAGTGGCACCGACACCCGCGCCACACAGCCCTCGCTACGGACCATGCTTTCACTTATTCCAAAAACTTTTTTGTTCTTCACTAAAACTTGTGGGGCTGCGTGACCTGGTGACTCTCCAGGATTATCACCTGTTGAGGAGTCATCAAACCCTGATCCCTATCCCAGGTAAACAGGACTTCGTTCAGCACTTTATCGTCACTTCGCGGTGCCCAGCAGGGGACCAGGTGGACGGACAGGGCCGTGTTTAGGAGGCTGTCACAGAGCGGAGGGAGGAGCACAGGGGCAGCAAACAGACATCCACCCCCACTCGTGTTTGTGCAACAAGAGGGCGCTGATACCGAGGACCCCCCGACCTCATCTCTCCAGAGGGCTGACACGGCCCTGTCATTGAATAGGCGTCCGGGTGACAGAGAACTAGTGGAACAGAGATGTTAGACGAAGGCACAGAGGAGGCAGAGAGTCTGCGATGCCAGGGACCAGAGGTGATAGACAGTGACAACTGGCAGGACTTGGGGTCCGAAAGGGGAGTGTGAGCTGGTCACACGGGATCTTGAGTGTCATGCTCGGAGACGCCTTTGAATCCAGCAGAAACATTCACCAGTGGCCTCTGGGTGGACGGGACATGCCACGCGGTCAGCGTACGGTGGCTGTGCGGCTGGCAGCGAAGGGTCTGGACTGGGCAAGAGTTCGTCCCAGCTGTGTCACGCAGCCTCTTCCGCAGCCTGACCGCGGGGTTAGCTCATCCTGTCTGTGCGCCGTTCTAAACGTTTTTACAGAAACGAGCAGCTACGTAGCACCCCAACTTTACCGAATGGCAGCCCCGTGCCATTATTTGTCACGGATGATTATTCTGTGAGTCCACAAGGTCCCCGTGTCCCGCACCAGGCCCTCCCCCGTCAGTTCCCCGTAGAGACGGCCGGCCGCGGTCACACCGGGTGTTCTTACTCGTAGGCTGGTGTTTAACGGGTCACCGTTTACCTGGGGACATCGTGACGTGCTTTTGTAGATTTGAAACTGTAGATAAATGACACGACAAGGCTCGTGTGCTCTCTGCACGGTTTTCCCGCCTCACACGCGCTTCCCTGTTCATTGTAACCGTGGGAGAATGTGGCTCATTTACGCATCTGGTTCCCAAAAATAATTTTAAATGTAGTCACCTGTTGAGGGACATTGATTTCGGGGGGGCGAAGAGCTGCCCAGTAAAAATGCAGCTGCACGGAACTCAGTGTCAAACTCAGTGTGGCCGTGCGCGTGACACCAAGGTGCCCTGCGCCCCCTGTGACCTGCTCCTGAAGTTCTCCCTGCGAGGGCGCTCCCGGCGGGCTCCTCGAGCACCCGCGGAAATCGGGGAAACGTGTCTGTTCGGGGCCGCCCTGGGCAGTCTGCAGGGTTCCTATTTAACAGGACTCTGAATTCGGGGGGTTCTAGCGGCCCCCACACACACACTGTGGGCTGGCCAGACGCCCCATCCTGAACGGGACAGGAAACGATGGTGCGTGGGGTCCGCCTGGCCTCACGGGGCTAAATCCTCACGCAGGCGGACCCCACGTCCCGTCTGTCTGTCCTGCTCAAGACGGGGCGTCCGGTCGGCATGCCGCGCCGGCACATGACTTCCTTCTCGTGTCTCTGCCCCAGTTCCTCCCACGGGTGCTTCGACGGAGACTACTTTCTCGGGCTGAATGGCCCTGGATGGCCGAGGGACGATGGCAGATACTTATTGTCCCGGTACCGACCCCGCAATTCTCGCCTTTCCCGCGAGTGCTGCCGTGCTTCACCGTGGGCTGCGTCGGGGGACCCTCCGTGGGCTGCGTCGGGGGACCCTCCGTGGGCTGCGTCGGGGGACCCTGCCCTACATTAGTTACTAGTTTGCTTCTAAGCGGTGGGGACATCTTTGTTTAACAAGGTGGAACTTCTGATCAGCAGAGGGGACAGCACCCTGTGGGGGACCACTGAGCATCAGACACAGGTAACACACGGTCCCCCTGCCCCCTGCCCTACCTGAGGGATGAGGGGGACAGATTACTCCGCTCTGCAGGTTGGGACAGTGAGGGGTCAGGTCAATAACGGGTCCCACGGCACAGAGACAGCAGTGGTTCCTCGGTGTCTGCAGGCGTATTTCCGCTTAATAACGGCGGTGCGCCCGTGACATCCAAGGAAGTTTCTTGTCCCCGAAGGCCCTCCACGCGCATCCCAAGGTCCCCCGTCATCCTGGCACCAGTAGGCTGGACGCTCGCAGACCCTGTGCGCCGTGGGACATGCTTGTCTAAACACTGTTGCTTGTTGAACTTGACCGGCATCATCCTGCAACAAAACGTTTTACTTTAAAATTATAAAAATAAAAAAAACCCTGACACATGGGCTGGCGTAACTTGCAGCTTGTATCATTGGAACAATTACATGGCGACAGCCCGCAGGTAGTGCCAACATGAACGCCCTCAGCGTGGTCCCCCCGGGCCCCGGGCCCCTGCCATCGCGGCCGGCCGGCCCCGGCCCCGAGCCGCTCTGCCCCTCAGCGGTGGACCCCAGGGAGACGTGCGTTCGCAGCCAGTCACCTCCGAAGGGCAGTGCGATGGTTGGCAAAGCGGCGTCTTGTCACACGTGAGGCCTGCGGGGTGTACCCACCGCAGATTCTCAGTCGGGGGGGACCCCTGCGTCTAACATGACAGCAGAGCGGGGGCGCCTGCTGCTGGTTCCTTCCACGACGCCAGGTCTTCGCTCACGAGCAATCCAGCTCTTTGCTACGACGCGAACCCTCATTAGGGAGCTCCGTCGGGCAAGCGGGTAACGTCGGGCCAGATCGCTTTTGAAACACCTGTTTTGTGGCTAAAAGGAAGAGCTGCTGTGACACGGTGTAGGTGACAGAAAGCGGAGTCCTCAGTGGATTTGGGGAGACCGGAGAAGCGGGCTGCAGGTGACAAGGTCCAGGAACAACGAGGAGAGATTCTTCTAGCAGCTTCCGCAATTCGAACGTCGCTGGAACCCCCGCAGGGCTTGGCGTCTGCAGCTGCAAATAACAATTCCTTTTCTTTCTTTCTGTTCTTCTTCTTTTTTTTTTTTCTTCTCAAACTGAATTTCAACAATGAGGCAAGTGATCTCAGTGTGGGAACAGACAGAAGCTGTGTGCAGGGGGTCGCCTGCTTGCAGGGCCCTGGGAAACCCAGGCTTCCAAGTCGCAAACAGTGGCTCTTCTAACCTAACACACGGCCCCCACACTGGGTGGCCAACACGGTTCCCAAAACTGTCATGGCCCAACCTACTAGGAACCCTACGATGAGAAGAGCTTAGCCCCGTTTCCCGGGTTTCAGTTACAAAGAGCCTCGTGCAGGAGCCTCCGTCGCAGCTCCCTCCGACTCGCCCCGGCGGGGTGCGTCTCCCTCGCACGTGTCCTGTCAGGCACGAAGGCCATCCCACGGCCTCCACAGGGACCCGGCACGTGACGGACGGACTGGGGCCCGCCCAGGGAGATGGCTGGGATCCACGAGAACCAGGAAACACGCCCAAGTTTGCTCTGATGATAGTTTGTCTACGCGCCCGTCCCTCCACTTAAGTTCTAGTTCAGGCACATCCAACCCAGGAGGGCTCCGATGTGGCCCAACACGAAGTCTTAAAACGTCATGAGATCCTTTTTGTGGCCTTTTTCAGCTCATCGGCTCTCGTTAATGTTAGTGTATTTTGTATGTGGCCCAGACACTCTTTTCCCAATGTGGGCCCTCAGGGAAGCCGAACGGCTGGACAGCATTGTTCTAGTTGAAGGAAAAAATCATTATTTTCTTTTTCTGCTCTCACGACCTCCTGTGATTTCATGCTACTGTAAATATATTTGAAGAGATGGGGATGACCCCTGGTAGACAGTGAAATCGCTTTCCTTCTTTCGATGCGCTGGTTGGTAATTAGAAGTCAGCATTACTGGCGTGGCCTCCGGGACACAGAGAGAAGTACCGCAGGGCCCTGACCCCCCGGTCACCAGGGAGGGGTGGGTTTTAGCTGTCGTACCGCAGTGAGGTGAGAACTTGGTGATTGAGAACACCGAAGGTAGAACACCCGAAGGTGATCAGACCGCGAGGCTCAGTGGTCGATACATTTCTCGGAGAAAGCAGGTGTTCGCAGGTGGGAGTTGGACTGAAACAAGAGCAGGCGTTTGCTAGGTGGGGACAGGAAGGCCACTACCGTCAGGAGGAATTCCGTGGAGACATGAAGATGTGAAATGGTGGTGGTACCAGTATCTCGGAGATGGTGGCGGTCCCCTGTGTCCCGGGAGATGGTGGCGGTCCCCGGCGTCCCGGGAGACGGCGGCGGTAACCCGTATCTCCTTGGCACCTGCTGTAACCAGGGGCTAGGTTAAGTGATAGCATGCACTCACTCATGGGGACAATCACTCAATTACTCATAGTGACAACGTCAGGAGACAAGTAGTGTTGTGACCCCATGTTATATATGACACAATTGAGGTTTAAAAATTAAATAGCTTGTTCAAGTCAGATAGCTAATCAGTAATGGAGTAGGACTCAAACAAAGTCTTGTTTGTTTTCCCATTCCAAAAAGTCCAGAGCTCCTGAGGCCACATTGCCATGGTTCCCAACCTGGGGCCGTTGGGCTGGGACCACGAGGCTCAGCACTGGGCAGTGGCCACTAATCGCCAAGGAAATGGGGGCTTTCATAGCACCTTAAGCAGAGGCGTGACTCGCCCCTCTGAGTATTTAAGGAAAAACACTTTCAGGGGCATTGCGCCATCAGGACTGGCAGGGAGCAGCCTGGAGGGACTGGAGCTGAGAAGAAGAGGAAGTTCCAGCCCCAGTGAGACATAATGAGGCTAAACAGGGGCACCCGCATGGAGACGATGGACTGAGGCGGGATTTGCAGGATATTCGAGAATTAAAAATCCACACGACGTGGGCAGGGGAGAGAGGCTGCAGAGAAATGGCCAATTGTCTGGGTTGAGAGCCTTCGTGAACTGTACCACCCATCACCGTGATTCTACACACAGAAAAGCTAACCAGGGGTGTCCAACCTTGTGGTGTCCCTGGGTCACATTGCAAGAAGAATTGTCTTGGGCCACACATAAAATACACTCACACTAATGACAGCTGATGGGCTAAATAAAAGAACAAAATTAAAAGGTCACCAAAATGTCTCATAATGTTTTAAGAAAGTTTACGAATTTGTGTCGGGCCACATTCAAAGCCGTCCTGGGCCACGGGTTGAACGAGCTTGGCTAAGACCTCCCGCTGATGGCCTGCTGTTTGTCACCAGCAATGAGCTTTCTCCGAGCACTGATGTGGGACACGGAAGTGAGCACATACAGAACAGCACACTCACTTCCTGTGTTGCAGGAGCCTCCAAGGAGGTCAGGAGAAAGTAAACCAAAATGAACAACACTAGAACCAGACCTGGCTCTTGTCCACCCTGACAAGAGCACAGGGAGTACGTCCCCCTGGAGATCAGACCAGAAATGACCACCGGGGACTGATGGGTCTGGCAAAGGGCCTTGCACGTAGCAGGCAGGAGGACAGATAAGCATGTGTCATAAACACAGCCCTGCAGGCAGCCTGTTCATGCAAGAATGACTGGAGTGTAACTCCCATTAGAATCTGTGTAACATACAGATCAAAGGGTAGATTCAACTCAGGAAACTCTTAAAGGGGACCGTTTAGGTGATTTATTGTTTTACGTTTTCTGTGTGTGTTTACATGTTTAAATGACTTCTCTACATGTCAGTGTGCCTTGGAAGCCTAAGAGGTGCGTGTTAAAATTTAAATACCTTGGTTGCACTCCAGGGATTTTGAGTCAGAACTTATTGGTGGGTCATGAGGACCTGCCCCTTTACCCATAGCGACGAAGTGGTTCTGAAACAAGTGTCTGAAGATCACACGTGCTTTAAAACACACGAGCCCCTGGCAGTTTTGTCAGCATACTACAACCCAGAGCATCAGGTATTAGAAAGTGCAAACCGTCAGCACCCTACTTTTTATTACAAAGGCGAGTAAAATGCCATAATATAAAAAATGTATGAAACCTAAACAAAAACCTTACAAATATTTAAACGTTAGTCTTCAAATTTGTTCATCTTTGCTTCAATAATATTTAAATCTGCAATTACGATCATTCGGTGAATTTTTTATTTCAGCTCGTTTTCAGCTCTAGACATTTAATTCTTATACAAATCTTTAATTTTTTACATTATTATGTCTATTCCTGTTCTCCTTTAAAGCTTTGAGCACATTTATACTAGGAGTTTCTATTATTGAAATAATTTGTTTTGGCTCCAGTTTTGTCTGGTTATGTGTCATAGTTACTTCTGTTGGTAATCTAGTGATTTTTGATTGGAAGCTGAACATTGTGACATTACGTTATTGAATATGGGTTGTTATGTTCTGGTGCTTTCTTTAAAAACTGTTTTACTTTGTTTTGGCAGGAATTTAAGTTATTTGTGAATCATCATGTTTAGCTTCAGCTGGAGTTGAAGTTTTGTTATGGCAGGTCTGGGAAAACTTTGACTCAAGGGCGAATTTAACTCCACCTCTATGGTGTGATTCCGGAGTCTCTACCAAGTGCTCAGGGGGTTCGATGAAGCCCGTTACTCCGGCTGATTGGCCCCCCGCCATGTTGGGGCTCTGAAAATTCGTCAGCTTACGGTTCCTTTGTCTTTCCTTGTCCAGCCTTATGAAATTTCATATTGTGCATGTAAAACTTAGACTCCAGGAACAGGTTCAAGGGGACCACTCTCCATATTTTTGGTCTCCTGTCTGATAGTTTCCTTCTGCCTGCTACGTTGCCTTCCACATTTCATTCACCTAAGTCCCCACAACTGCTGTCGCGGCCCCTCAACTTAAAAGTTGGCCTTTCTTTCTCTTCTTTCGTGCAGCATGAGCCACAGAACGCCTCCAGCGAGCAAACCATGGTGATTATGGGACTCAATCCATTTGTTTTCCTCATCAGGGAATCACAACTATATTTTGTCCATTGGCCAACACCTGAAAGAGTTGTATCACATTATCTTGTCTATGTTTCTGCTTGTTTTTGGTAGAAGGGTAGAACCAACACCAAGTGCTTCTTTATTGTTGAAAATGGGAGTTCTCAGATCCTTTTTTGTAAGTCTTTTATAAAAGTTGAGACAAATAGAGGTCCAAGATAACTTAAATACTAACCATATTTGGCACTTCCAATGAGAATGACTCAGCTGAGATGACAGTAAAATAAATAGAAATGTTTCCATGTGGCTAAGTGCACAGTAGTCCAGTAAGGACCAATCACAACCTGTTCAATGTGGCCGTCAAAGAAGTTTTGTTTGTTCTTTAGAAAATAATTATAATCTACACTTTTATTTCACAAGTACTAAAATGTAATATTTTCATTTTATAATCAGAGAAATAGTATTATTAGAGAGAAAGAAAGGAGTACAAAAACAAGAACGATACAGTTACATTCATAAACCTAAAACAAACTCAAGGAAAACAGTATAGATTAGTGAGTTTACACACATCGTATTTCCCCCTTTTCTTTCATATTTTTCTAGAACAAATGCATTATTCTTATAATAAATATGTCTTAATAAATTGTGCTGCAACTCCCAGATATTGGTATAAAAAAATAGAAAGAAACTCTATCCCTACCTTGAGCGATATACAAAAGTTAGTTTAAATTGAATAATGCATTCAAAGGTTGCACTGATCTCAAGTTCTTTTGCATTAAATTCTGGGCAAATTCTATTAAGTTATTTAAATCTCCCTTTTAAAACAAATAAATTTAAGATGTATGATGGGGTGAAAAACAACTAAGAATCAAAAGGAATACAGTGTTTTGACCACAAGAGTCAAGAGAAGGATATGAGTTGGGACGGTCTGTGTACATTGAGGATTGGGGCTGGAGAAGTTAGCGATGACTTTCTAGAGAAAATTCTGAACAACTGTAAGAGTTAGCCAAATGCACGATGGGAGAGAAGGGCCTTGGAAGCGTGCAGACACCGAAGGCCAATGCACAGGAGCGCCGCCCAGCTATTCCTTTGGGTGGAGGGGCAGTGTGTCCATCTGGTGCGTGACTGGGTGCTCCCGATGGCCGAGCCCTTTGTGAGTCGCAGATATCACGTCTTTGAACACAGAAAGCATGTTTGCTTCCAGGTTCCTGCTTCAGTGTCTACCTACCTCGAGCATCTCAGGGGAAGGTCTGGGGACTAGTGCCAACTCTACAAGTTCTTTAAGACGTTTTCCTTGAAAGACATTAGCAGCTTTCTTACAACCCTGTGTACTGATATTCAGACCACTCCTACACTCCCTTTTACATTGTGACGAGGGGACGACTTAAATAACTGAATCTGATCGTACTTCAGACTTCAATCTGTTAGTGGTTTTGGTCGCTGTCTCCCTCCTTATATTATCGGCCATTGAAATAATAAAAAGTAAAAAGCAAAAAGAAAGAGAGCAAATGAGGCCTCTCAGATCTTCGGTGATTAATGAGAGAGGAAATGCTGAAGCAGAGAACAGAGCAGCGTGTGCTCGTGCCAAAGAAACAGAAGCCACGCTGCCCCGAGTCACGCCGCCACCGCAACGCTGTGCTCCGGCCAAGTCCGTCTCCAGGCCTCACCTCAAGGTCACGGTGCCAGGCTCGCTCTGTCCTCCCGCCGTCAGCCCGGTACCTGCTCTCGCGTCTCCTCCGGTGTCTGGACCCTCCAGGTGCATCGCGGTGAAGCGCAGACGAAGTCCTGGCCAGGACCATTCTCCAGCACGCAGAGGTTCTGGCCTCCAACCGGCACCTGCACGACGGCCCATCTGTCTCACGTTGTCAGGCCCTGGGGTCTTGGGGGATCGGTGAAATGGGATCTATCCCAGGCCTTATGCTAATGTGCTTCCCGACACACTGTCGGGAAGAAGTGGAAAAGTACAGTGTAGTGCTAGCGACAGAGAGCCCCTGGGGATGGCTTCGGTAGCCTGCCACTTCCAAATTACTTCCCGCATCTTACAAGGTTTTCAGGAAGTTTTATTTATATTTAGAAAACAGTGAAAGTGTGTGTTAAGCTATGAATATGGTACTGTTTCTGTTCTCTCTTTGTGTTGATTTTGGTATGTATTATATGTACATACATTTATTACTTTCTTAAAACTGCATGATTTTATTTCAGAATATCAGAAAAAATTACGGGACTACACTCTGGGGAATTTGATACCGTCCATGTTACTTTCAAAATCTGTAACACTGGTGGGGACATTTTCCCACGTCTGTTTAGTTGCATCAGAGCATCTTCTAAGGAAATACACCACAAAGGAGAAGCTAGTTTGCCCACCAGGGTTCCGTTATACTTAATGTGCCTGAACAAAGCAGTGACGTTAAGGGGACCGTTTTCTGCTGCTGTGTAGGGAGTCGTGTATTACAGGCAGGGAAAGAGACAGCAGACAAACAACCAGAAAAAGCCCCTGATTTTACACACTCGACATCGTGTGCTATTATAATATTCAATTTAAGAATAACTTCGGCAACGCTTGGACGACCTGCCCTATACTAAAATACAAGAGAAGTCCATTTTCCACCTTGAAGGAACGCGCGCTTAGCTTGTAGGAGTACGCTGGACGTGAGGCGGTTGACGTCGAACGATGCGTGAGCCTCTGCATCGCGGGCTCAATCCACTCATCTCTGTGCTCACCCATCTGTGCCCCTTAGCAAATGTGTTACTTTGACCTTCGCAGTTCTTACTTTGTGCTTTCATTTCACAAACCCACATTAAATTCACCTTCTAGCATCTTCTAGCCGTAGGTTTGGTTTCTGAAACAAAATCCGCCCCATCGTGCAGCGGCGAGCACTCCGTAGGATTCCCCCAGGCCTGGCTCAGCCTTGACCTTGCCCCTGCTCTGTGGCGCCCCAGACCTGCCAACCGGGTTTGCAAGGACGGAGACGGCAAGGCAGAGCGAGAACCCAGGGCGCGGAAATGGGGGGGGGGAACAAAGAAAGGAAAAGAAAGAGTGGAGTAGAAGGGAGGGAGGAGGGGAAGGGGAAAAGAGTGTGGCCCTGGGGGTAGCCAAGGGTATAGAACTTTCCAGCATTGATCAGTTCGCACCCTGCTCACTGCTGTGCCCGAAACAAAGGCAAACAACAAGAAATGAATCCGCACACTCTCCTGGGAATACAGATCTTTCTAAAAAATTCTCTAATCTATTAAAACTTCTGTGCAGTTTGCTTTTTCCCAAACCGCCTTCTCCCCCAAATCACTTCACTTATCAACTCTACATGAGGTGGCACATCGTGCCAGCACGGCGAGACCGCCGTCCCCATCATTAAAGAGCAGAGAAACCACCTCTCCATCATCGTAATGAGCTGCAGGACAGCACGAAGGATGATGCCGGAAGCTCATCCCGACGGTCGGTGCAGACCGACGGGGGGAAGGGACGGATGCGTGTCAGGTCAGAGCCCAAGGCCGGGCCGACGTTCCCGGGAGCCGCGCCGTCCCTTGCCTTGTCCCTCAGGGCCCGGGCCAGCCCCTGCCGCCGTCCCATCATGTCCCCGTGGCAGTCGCCTGGGGCAGCCCACCGACAGACGTGGCAGTCCGTGTGCCCGCTGGGTCTCCGCAGCGGTGGCCTGACGCCGCCGGCCGTGCCTGTCCGCTGGGCTGCGCCTCGGTGGGTCTCGCCCGCACCGCTCGCTCCCTGCGTGTCCCGAGGTGTCCGGTGGGCCTGGGCTCACCCCTGACCTTTGTGTTTTCTAGGTTATTTCCCTCTTAGAGGTCTGCCAGGGTCTCAGTGGTTGGCCCACTGCCCCTTTCCTGCCCATACTTCACTTTTTTCCAGTTATTTCCGTTCTCTCCGGCTCCCATCATCCCATTGTCCTTTTTCTTATTCTGCTCCGTGCCTTGCTGATCGCTGTGTCTATCTTTTTTTATACTTTTTCAGTTTTCAAGTTGTTACATCTAGCAAATCGAAGGCATCGTTTTAGAAAACACAGTTTATCGGCTCCAGACGCGCACGTGTGCATCTGCAGCCCCAGGACCGTGACGTCTTCTCTGACACGCCCACGGGGACAGGCCTCACGTACAGTTCGAAGTTGACATCCCAGACCAAGTCCGCATCTCGCCCCTCCGGTCTCCTCCATCGGAAGAGACTGTTTCCCCGATCTCACTCCTGGGCCCCGGCATCCGGGCATCTCCTTCCCCGTACCCACCGCCAACGTGGCACGCCTCCTATGAGCCCCCCTCCGAATCCCCCCAGTAGCCACCCCACCAGCCCAGCCCCCCACACCTGCTACCTCCTGAAAGAGCGTAGAGAACCCACTTGCGTCCCCTCCAATCAGCTCCCCACGTAAAGCCACACAATCAAACACTTCGAGAGTTTCTAAAATAATTTCTTTTAAATAATTACTGCATTGAGTTCCAACATTACTGACTTGAGAGAGTGTCTCCTTCCTGGTGTGAGAGAATGAGGGGGCATGATTATGGGGGATACTCAACTGTTGCTTGTCCACGCGCCTCTGGATAAAGAGGCCGCTTGGACAACTTGCATTCTAGAAGGGCCGTCGGGAGCGCTACCGGAAACGCCGGACCTCGCTCCCTCATGCCTGTTCTGCCGGGCCGCAGAGCACGAGCAGGCCGGGCCCGTGGCCTGGCACCGCCATCGTTCCTGGGCTCCAGGTCCCGCACTTAAGCTAAAGCTCAGCGCCAGTCGTTTCTCTGCGTGTCAGTGTGTCGTGATGGTCCTCACGGCCCTGTGGGGTCCTCCAGTGTGAGAGCTGCAGTCAGACGGTCTGATGACCATTCATTCACTGTTGACTGAGCACCTGCTGGGGAAGAGGTAAGTCACGTTATGTTGCTGCCTGCAGGGAATTTGGAATTCAGTTGGAGGAGATGGGGCTCAAGTCAGTGCCACATGCTGCTATGTGACAAGCTGAGGAGAGAAACGGGAGCTGGGGACCCCCTGACATAACGTTTCTCAGATTTGAATCTCGCTAAGGGCGTATTGCCGACACTCTAGGTTTCCTTACAGATGTTTAGAAAACAGCTCGGCATGTACCCTCCGCCCAAACGTCTCCTTGAGATACTTCATCGGATGCAAGTTTCACCCTCTAAGAAGGACCATCCTGACAACTGTCCCATGCAAAACGGGATGAGTCCTCAGTGAGTCCAGCTCCTTCGTGTATAAAAACACCTCAAGGGCAAGGAATTTGAATTTACCCACATGCCCAAGTAATAGCAGGGAGAGGGAAGTAAGATCTCTCTTAAAATGTTCACTTTACCCAGGGTTTCTGCATCTTTCCACCTGCAAATTTGCTTTAAAAACACTGTGCAAGTCCAGTGACTTAATGTAAATGAACGTGTAGTGAAAACTGGGGTGAGTTTTCAAGACTTCTATGCAAAGAGCCCGTGATTCAAGACACAGAAACAATTTTTTAAAGCTTGTGGAACCAAAAATACGCAGATAAGGAGACAGTCTCCCTAGGGTCAGAATAGCACAGACATTGTGGGTACTGTATTGGGGCATTATTTTCCTCTAGTAAAATGCGGTTTCTTTAAATACGATTTCCACGCTCCCAGAGGTTACAGGCTGGGAAAAGGGGGATCTGTAGGAGAAAGCCCGCATCTGCATGCCCAGCCGCCTCCGGCACGTCCCGTTTGTCATCAGCTGCCTGAGGGAGTTGCTCAGAAAGGTGGACGAGACAGATAGCAGTCAGGCTGCGTTCAGAGCCAAGTGCAAGGTTAGGACAAAGCTCCCGGAGGGTGGCAACCGCACCCCAATAAAAGGTACCTAGGCGGGTGTATTCATCTCCGGACGGGAGCGGTGGCAAACGATCGGATTGACATCTCTGTACCTGGAGTTCCTTTTTCTGCAGTTGGAAGGTACCCGAGGAAGCGCAAGCCCGTCCCGAAAGCCGATTGTGAATCGTGCATCCCGTGGCTACTACCCCCTCCGTCAGTGCCTGCATAGGCTTACACGCAGCCTTGGTGTGGGGGCTGCGTACCAGAAGTGTGTTCTGCATCGTAGAGACCCTTCCCCACAATCTCTCACGAGCCTCAGGCGCCACACACTGTGGACGTGCTTTCACTCCAAAGCGAGACTTTTTATGTCTTTACCTTCATTTCTTGATTTTTAACTCTGTGCTGAGTTTTGTGTCCTTTCCACTGGGTGAGGTTCCCCCACCTGCCCGTCCTTCCTTGAAAATCAGGCCAAGGTCACAGGACGCCCAGTTCCGTCCGCTGTAGACGCCCTCCGCTCTGAGCCACCTGCAGCCTTGGCCCCCAGCCTCCTCTCCCTCCTCTTCCCGCCTCTCCTTCGATGGCCCTTGGTCTTGAGCAGGTGGTCTCCTCGGGATTTCTGAATTTCCTCTGTCATAAGAGCTTATTGTATCCTTGGGCCACAGTTCATTTCCGTCGGTTCTGTTTATCAGTTCTGCGATGGAGCGTCCCCGGGGCGGTGCACAAAAGTGGGAGTCTAACCACAGCCGGCGTGGACCCCGCAGCGCCCTCCGTGGGTCGCTGCCTCTGGACTCACATGTCTGCCCGTTGTTTTCTGTGGGTTCTGTTGATACTCTTGGGGTTTGTGGGTGTGTTAGTTGTCATCTCAACCCATCACGATGTGAGAGCGAAGCTGTCCCCTCTTAGGGAAATGACATTCTCAGAAAGGCTTAGTTAGACACCAGCTTCTAAGGAAGAACGTCTCGGAAGCAGTGGGCCGGTCTGCGGCCTTGTGTGACAGACGCGGCGGGACGCCGTGCTGGGAAAACAGCACCCACCTGGGTCAATTTAAAAAGCGCCATAATACGGTCTTCTCCCAAGACCCCGAACTTCTCAGTAACGTGGCCGCACGCGAGCCTCCCAGCAGCCTCCCAGCCCCCTAATAGAGCTGTGCGGGGACGCCTGCCGAGGCCGAGGTGCCACGATGTGTCTGCCCTTCTTTGTTCATCGCCTCGTTCCCATTTGTTCCTCATTTCCACATCTAAACGCAAGGTAGCCGGGGCCTGACGTGGCACCTCGCTTCTGCTCAGCGGCAGGGCCGCTCCCCAGCATCTGTGGAGCTCGGCGAGTGAGCACAATTTATAAAACAGCGAACGACTAACCCCTGTAACCATTTTAATGACCCTAAAATAAAGTGCTTAGAGTAACAGCTGTCTCAGCAGCTGGCTTCTCTGCATGAGTGGGCCGAGCGACACGTTGGGACAAATTCTGGTCTCCCTCTTGACAAAGACAATGGCAGCAGATCACTTTTATAGTCATCAATTTAGGTACAGTTTCTTGGAAGCCATCTGTGTAGTGCGCATAGATTGTGCTTAAGAATTTAAATGTGAGTATTTTTGGTCGCTTGATGTAGCATCTGCTAATGGCCACATAAGTTCCAGTTTTTATGCAGAAAGCTGTTTCCTTGCAAAGGGATTAGTAGAATGACCACTTGATTTTCTCCCTTTTAACTACCCGGTGAGCGTCCGCGGGCTGAATGACATCTGTCAGAGTGCCGGTCGTCAGCTTCGGTGCTTAAAAAATAAAAACTGGAGTTGAAGTGTTAACACAAACAGGGCTTCAGTGAGACATCTCACGGAGTTTCTAGCTCGAGTTCACACTTTTCGTTAATACGGTTGCGCGTGGAAACGGAAGGAAAACACAGCTTTTGAGAACAAGTCTTTCTCACTCGTTTTTATCCAGGTTTTAGTGGTGGCTTTACAGCTATTAGTTGAATAACTGTGCAAAGACATTAAGCGGCTAAGGCAGCCAACGTTTGCTTTAGGTTTGAGCATAATTTTAGGGTCATATTAAAAGCTCTTAAAATACTAGATAATGAGCATTGATTGGCTTTGGTGTAGCAATGAAGCACTTGCCTAAAAAAACGCTGTCAGCTATATTTTGGAGCTGGAATGCATTCTGTAATGTGACTGAGTCTTGACAACACATTTTGAGTAGAGAGATTCCTTGTCTTGCTTGAGAATTCCTTTTGCATTGAGCAAATATAGCACTATCTGGGTAGTCTAAGAAGAGAACGTTACCATTTCCACGGTTTGGAAAGAAAAGAATGTTCTTTTTCCTTTAGCAACAGCCACGTTTGGACTTTTCTCTATTCACAGATTTTGAGAACCCACCGAACGAACGAGCTCTCCAACTGGCTAAATAATTAAATAAGGAAACAATGACGTCAGTGTTGGAGCCCTGAGAGCCTGTGTACGCAGCCCTGGAAGGTACTCAGTTCTGGTCCCATGGACAGCTAAGCGCAAGCGGACGAGCGGCCTGTGTGTTCTCGTCTAGACACACCCGACTGGGGTTACGTGGTGAATGGGGAGCAGTCCTACCCAGGAGGGGCTCCCCATCTCGTAGGCGGGGAGTGGCTTCTTCTGTGATTTCGAGGGGCCACCGTAGACACGCTCAGCTTGGCACACGCGGTGAGAAGCCGGTCCGGCGACCAACCCCTTGGCGTCCAGCCGCTTCCCCGGTGGCGAACGAAGGGTGAACGGCCTGTAATAGCACACAGGCGATCCTAATCGCCAATTATTATTCATTAAACGTGCTGCGTGGCTCCACACTTGTTAGCCGAAGCACGAACAGGTTAGCGCTGCTCGCGGAAACGTTTCAGGGCTGACTTCTGTCTCTGACGTTTGCGCACCGTTCACCCGTGAAGACCTGAGAAGAGAAAAAGAAATCCCGTGGTTACACGGAGTTGAGTTGATAAGACACATGGGACAGGGGATGGAGCCATTTGCACAATAAGATTCTTGCTGCTGAGAACTCAAGTACCTTTCGGGAACTGTTATCTATCAGCACAATGAACTTACAGTAAGTTCTGGAAATGGCAGGAGGTGAGATTCTTCAGAGCATGTGCCGTTTTCGGCTCCCTGGTCTAGAGAAGATCTTCCTCTCCCAACTATCAATCAGCTAAATTGTCTTCAAACTTAATTAGATGAGAGAATTTGGTCCTCTGACGCCATGAGCTGGATGATGGCCAGACTATTAGAAACGCCATTTCAATAATGCCCTTTTCTGCCATCTGTAAGAATCTCACCAAACAGACTTAATGCAGATGAGCATAACACAAAACAGAACTTCCAGCCAAAGAGAGAAGAAGGTTCACATGCACACGTGCGGCCTCAGCCTCCTGTGGGTAGAAACGGCCACCTAGGAGCCCAGAGAGACCTAAGTGGCAGTGACAGAGTGACAGAGGACCCAGAGAAAAGACGGCCTCCGTTTTGAGATCCACGTTCCTCCAAAAATAGCCCGTACCGTGGGCTTCCGACCCCTCTTCCTGGGATTGTGTTCCGGGCTGCAGGCCTTTGGGAAAGCATCTTTATTCATTTAGGTGGAGGGGTGTGTCTCTGCGTGTTTCTGGGTGTGGGGTGTCGACCTCCAGTCACCGTTTCATGGGGTGTTTCTGCATCCAGGCGTTGGATCTCAGGTCGTCGGCGTTTCCGTAAGAGGCGGCGCCTGGCTCCCATCCGGTCTGGGCTGCTCCGCATCTCCCTCACCGGTGCCTACAGACACCAATAGTCCAAGACACACAGGGACGGGGGCGGGCCCGTGAGAGCTGCGTGTATGGGAGGTCACGGACGGAAAGTCTCTTCCCTGCTGGAGGACTGGGGAACCTTTCCATGAAGGAAGTTGCATGTTGGCATGTCTTCCCTTGAAAAGGCACCAAATGAGGTGTTTGAGATACACGTCGTAGACCGGACTGGACTCGCAGGTGAAGGCTCTGTCTGGATTTGCAGGTTCCTCACGACACCCATATTGAGGACCTTTAATGGCTGATGCCTGGAAACATCTCAAACGCTGGGAAACTGGCTGTGGGCTGAGACCCACCAGGTCCCTTGTCAGCAGGATTTTGCTTCATTTTGAATTAAACATTGTATAAAGCGGTGTTTCTCGCAAGTGTGCTGGGATAAGTAGCATCAGCATCACCCAGGAATTCTCTAGACATGCACCTTCATGGATCCCACCGTCATCGTACTGAATCAGAAACTGGAGGCGTGGGGCCCTCCCGTCTGGGGCGCCGTGAGCCCTCCCGGTGTTTACGGTGCATTCTGACGTCGGGGAACCACAGCGCGATGTTGTGACAACGGAACCCGCCTTCAGGTGGTGGGGACCTCGCCACCTTCCTTCCCGATGAATCGGGCTGGGTGGTACCTTCACGGAGAACTTGCACTTGCTCGTCACCGGCTGTGTTTCTTTCTAGGCGAGGCCGGCAGTCCCAGAGCTGCTCTGCTGGGCTCACAACAGCCTGAACTCCAGGTAGCGTGGGGTTAGGGGAGGGGGGTGTCAGGGGCAGCGGAAGCCCTGGCAGAGTGATACAGGGGTCTTGTTCAGACAGGTGGGGCGGTTCAACTCTGTGCCGACTCAGCCCTTGGGGTCACCCACCCCCTCCCTAGGCGATGGCTGACTTCTCGGTGGCCTGTAGTTGGTTGAGGTCAGCAGCTCTGGCGGCCATGAGAGACCAAAGAGGGCAGTTCACATGCTGAATGTTGACCCCAAGCACTTTTTAAAGTGAGGGACGAGAGCGGAAGGGCTGCTGCCCTCAGTGGCTCCCCCTTCTGACCCTTGGTCCCTATGCCATTTGGAGCCGGCCCTGTGGCCCCACCTGAATGCGAGGTGCCAGCGGCACTGACCCCCCTCCAGGCAGCATCAAAGACTCTCAGTGTCCGGAGGGCCTCGGAGACCCTGTACCGCCGCCTCCTTCTTGCTCACATGACCACCTAACGACCCAAAGGCGGGGCAGGGGGCCGGACTCGCCCAAGGTCACTGGGGTGTGACACTGCGAAGGTTGCAGCCAGTCTGCACCTCGCTCCTTCTTTCCCTCCCTCACGTCACCTCTTCCAACACAGGCTGTGCCCACCAGCAAGGAGAAGGGCCTGGGCCGCTTCCAGGAGCAGGGCGGCGGCACCGCGCACCGCGCACTGCAGGAAGGGGCGCGGGGCTCCGAGCTCGTGCCCCCGAAAGCGAGCGCGCCCGCCGATTCCTGCCCTGCGAAGCCACCGCCGTGTTGGCAGGTTTCACGTTCCATGTGGAAGCGCGTGACTTCGCAGCGCTGCCGCAAATGAAAAATGATGCCGGGGCCACGCGCACGTTTGCGGCCGGTGGGGGCCGCGGGCCGCTGGCGCCGAGACCCGCCGCCCCCAGTGAAGTCGCGCTGCACGCTGACTTTTCCCATTTCTCTCTCGGCTCACTTGTGCGGAGTCGTCCTGCTTCCAGCCCTCCCGCCTGCGCCGACAGCTGCTCCTCTCCCCCTGACCCACTTCCCTGCCTGCCATTCTTTCTGCCTGTTATTTGTAATGTCGCTCCCTCGTCCCGTCCAACTGGAATGTCTTCCAAGAACTAAGTCACATGGCCACTGAGCAGGCTTCGTCGGCAGCGCCAGCCCGCCGGGGGTGCCAGGCCCCCGACCATCACCCAGCGACCACGGGGTGGTCAGGCGCCCGGCTCACGGCCTGTGGCCGCGCGTGGGCTCCTCTGACCCCAGCTCGAATCGCCGAGCACTCGCCCTCAGGCCCGGGCTCCAGGAACTCTGACTTCGCTTGGCCTGGGTGTGCTTTTATGCTCCAGAATGCGCAAGGATGGTGACGGGTAACCGCCACGTACTCGCGGGCACGTTACGAGGAATCGGCTTTTACCCGGAACGAAAAGAAGCAGGATCTAGGCTTACGTTTCCCCACAGAGCAGTAAGGAAGCGTGTCCCATCACCAGGCGTGAGACGTGGCCCGGGGATGCACGTCGTAGCCGGCGGGGTCCCGGTCCACACGTGGCCGGTCTTAAGGGGTCCTGGGTTTCTACTAGTCTTAGGGAATGACCCAGAAAAAGGAACTGGCATCCCCAAAAGGTCTGTTCCTTATCTTCTCTCTGTTTCCAGATATTTCCAGATGACCCTGATCGTGACACGAACGGGACAAGAAAGGGTCAGTGTGTTCTGCAAGTATTAAGAGTCCTTAAGGTACCACCGTCCCTGAGCCAGTCATCAGCTCTGATCACAGAACATGCAACACTACTATCTGGGAGCACATAAATTTGTATTTCAATGTCACCAAATAGCAAAGAAAATGGAAATAACCAAATTATTCAACTTCGCATGCTACAATATTGTATATGCATAAGTAGCCATTACAAATGTTTTTGATGGGGGGGATTGATTTTATAATAATAAACTCATTTATTTATTCCTTTATTTATCCTTTTATCAAGCACATACTTATTAAAATCTACCATGTTCGGGGCATCAAGATATATCCATCAGCTAGATGGTATACTTGTAAATACTGTGAAATTCAGCTGCTCTCACGAAGGTATCGTCTAACCTTTTTATTATGTTTTCCAAGTAGTTTTGAGGGAAAGCACTGAATTGCTGAAGGTATGTCCCACTTAGGTTAATCATTTCACAGTACATCAAACAGTTGTCTTTTTTGTTTTGGTTTTGTGTTTTAGTTTCTTCCTTAGGCTTGTTTTCTGGGGAAGGTCCTCCGCAAGAAATAATTCTGACTCTTGGATTATAAAAAGGAATATTTCTTACTTCTATTTAATGTGTGTGGCTTGCCCAGAAATTGGCAACGATGTCATACAATTTGGGGGGATAAGAGAGTATCGTACCCACCTTCTCGGCCAGAGAAAACCGAGAATCGCGGACTAACTTGGGAAATCTTTTGGAGGTAACGTCAGTCAGTCAGCAGGGTGTGTGGGCAGTTCCAAAGGCTTAGGGCTGAGAAAACGACAGGAATCGCGGCTCACCCCTAGGTTCTTATCTTGAGCAACTACCTGAACGGTGAAGTAATTTACTAAGACAGGGAAACCTGTGTGTAAGCAGGATTGGGATGGCGGTGTGGGGTCATGGGCGCCACTCCCGGGGTTTGGAGTTTGAGATAGTGATTATACCAAACACCTGAGCCGCAGCAGCAAGGAGGCCGTGGGCTTCACGCGTCTAAAAACTGAAAATATTCATTGGAGTTATCAGTCTCGATCTGGTACTTAAAACCTAAGGATTACGTGAGGTCTCATCTGTAAAGAGTAGATACTCATGCGACAGAAGCTATCAGACAAGGACAAGAGTGCTGAAGTGTTCTGATGCTTAGTATCCGGGAGGAGGTGAGAGAGGTATGAAATGCCTCATCTACCTACCTTTATATATATACATATATATATATATGTATATATATCAGCTTATACATTGCTCTTACTGTATGCACCCATTATTGTGTTTCTCGTTACGTATCTGTGTCTATTCCGGAATGTAACTCAGCGGGGAGCAGCGCTGGTTATTTAGTTTGGTGCTGAGTGATGGATAGGTGAGTAAATGAGTTCATGACAACAGCTAGACAGGAAGACGCTACATACAATCCTGGAAACTACGATCCTGTAATGCTCTGGAATGAGCACGTCTGTGTCCTCCAAACCCACACATTGAAGCTTAACCCTCAAGGCGATGATATTCAGGGTTGGAGACTTCAGGAAGTAACTATGTCACAAAGGTGGAGCCCTTGTAAATGGGTTAATTCTCTTCTTAAACATGAGGTGACGAGGGATTTGTCTGTCTGTCTGTCTGTCTGTCTCTCTTTTCTTTCCACCAGGTGAGGACACAAGAGGATGGCCGTCTGCGAGCTGGGAAGTGAGTCCTTACCTGACACTGAAACTGCTGGCACCTTGATCTTGGACTTTCCAGCCTCCAGAATTGTGAGAAATAAAGGTTTCTCATTTAAACCACTTAGTCTACGATATTTCGTTATAGGAACCTGAACTAAGACCAGTAGTATAAACATTTTGTTCCTTAACCAGGAAGTCTTTATCCCAGAAATACAATGTAAGGATTATCTTTTTGTTATCATTCAACGTAAGATAACTACCGATGTGCTTTATCATGTTACAGATGAAATGATAAAAGCAATATGGTAGAAGGAAAAACATTTGCAAAAAAAAAATCCTCTTATATGAAGAAGCATTGATAGCAAATCTAGGAATAGAGGAGACTCTCTTTAATGTCATAAAGTGTAACTACTCAAAATATACATCTATGCTAACACATAGTTTACACAAAATTTTAAAAGAATTCTCCTTTAAATCAGGAGCTAGAGAAAATCCTAGTATCATCACTTTTATTCAATAATCTGATCCAATGCAATAAAACAAGAAAAAGAAATAGGAGCTATTGGAAGAGATAGTTACAATAATTTGCAAATAAAATTATCTGTATAGAAAACCCAAGATAATCTACAAACTATTAGAACTGAAAAATAGTTTAGTAGGTTTGTTGGATAATAATATCTAAAGCTCAGTAGTGCTTCAATTTATAATTCATAGCTCATTAGGAATTGCAACAGTAGGAATACTTTTTATGATAGCAGAGTGATGCATGCAATATAATTCCATATATGCAAAACCTAAAAACAAGTATCACTTTACTATTTTTTTATGACAAAAAACAAAAACAAAACAAAAGAAAAAAACAGAGGTAGAGAAGTCTAAACCATGAGCGACTTGCAATCTGTAATGGCTGTGGCTTCTGGAGACGGAAGGCAGTGAATGGGGGGCAGGGAGGGGGCTTGTTTGAAGCACAAAAGTAATTCAACTTATCTGTAAAATTTAATTTTTAATTAAAATAATCTGAGCCAAGAAGAATTAATTTATTATACAGGGCTCTGTTACAGCATTTTCCATACTTTTTTAAACACAGAGAAAGCAGTGGGGGGCTGGGGCTGCAGAATGTCCGGACTCAATACAAGTGCGGAGGGACTGAGGACAGGGTTGAGTCCTCTCTGAGACCCCCCAGAGCAGGTAGCCGCGGCCTGCTACATGCTCCTTAGTCAGAGAGATGGAAGAGGGAGAAACAACACTCCATGTAGGAAATCGTGCGGGGAGAGCTTTGCAATTGTCCCTGCCTCTGTTCTCCCCCAGTCAGCCCAGCTAAGGGTCATTAGCTTAATGAGCTATTGTATTTTTTCTCTTTCTCTAAAAAGTCTGCTGAAACATCCTCCCAGGAGCCAAATGAGGAGGCGAAGACATAAACAGCAGCTGATGGTTGAGGGAGCTTAGCCAGGGAGTCCTTTCAGTTCAGGTCGCCTGTGCTGTTGTGTGTGTGCGCGTGGGGGGAGGGGAGGGGGTGCAGGATGTCGGCACAGACAGGCCTGCACACAGCGAACCTTCTAACAATGCAAGCTGTGTGAGCAGCCCTGCAGGAGTGGTGTGCCCCAGAGGTGGCTCTGGGTTTCAAGAAAGGAACCGAGGAGAATAAAGCGAGGATGTAATGCTATTTTTCTGCTCAAAGTGATGAGGACACGCGGCACATTCCCGTTAATGGGTCTCGTTTTCAGATCTGGTATTGACCAGGTACAATGATTTACCTGACACAGAGTAGCTCTCCATCAATGCCTATGGAAAGACTGCATGAGCCCACTCACTGGCCCACGAGGAAAGCCAGAGAGCCAGCTCCAAAGACACAGGTCAGGGCTTCATTCTGAGCCCACCACACCCTGTCCCAGATTCCCCCATCCATCCCCTCTGGAGACCAGCCCTGTGACACGTAGGGAGTTTCTATTCCAGTTTTCTTCATAATGCTTTCTAAAATGACTAGTTAATGGTGCAGACTCATTGGAAGACATTTGAAAATTGAGAAAAACAAAGAAGGGCATGGGAATTGCACACAGTCTTGCAATCCCAGGCAAGTTTATTAACGTGGTGGTGCACATCTCCCAGATACACGGTCTCAAAGAATCTGCCTTTGGCATTTCCTCCACATGGCATTTTAGCAATTTCTCGAACTTCCACCAGATCACTGAAGGTGAAGTTTAAACGATCAGCTCTGCTATGAAGGTGCAGCAACGTTTAACTGCTCCTGCTGCTGAGGGGCCGGTCTCCATTATTCCGCGCCCAAGCCGCTCCCTGTCTTTGCATCCTGGTGCACACACATTTTCCCAGGTTGCAATTTCATCGTCAGTGATTACTGGAAGTGGAATCACAAGGTTAAAATCCGCAAACTCTCAAAATATGCGCAAGCAAACACACACACACACACACTCACTTCCCCTACTGTTCAGAAAACAGGTACAATTTTTATTCCATTCCAAAGTGTATGAAAGTGCTGATTTCACCCACCTTTCCAAATTTGAATGCCATCATTTCTATCTTGAAAGTATTTAATCGCTTAAATGCAAACTTGTATCCCTCGCGTGCAGGTCTGTGGCCTGGATAAGAACCAGGATCCAGTGGTGAGGGTCTCACAGGAGAAAACCATCCGCCTTCACCCCCGCACCTGCGCCCTTCCACCACACCCCACCGCGGCCTCCTGCAGGGGTGCAAGCTGCCCCGGGGCTGCAGGCCTCTGCGGGAAGAGGCTCCTAAGGTTGTCCGAAACCCCATCGAAGGGGAAGCTCTGTGGCTCTAGAGGGGAGCTGAGCGGCCTTCCCCACTAAGCCAGCACCTGGTCGGGACAAGCTGCAGGGGCCTGTGCAGACCCGGAGGGCCACACTCTCTCGTTGGGCACAGAAGGGACTGGAAGCCAGGCGCTCTGACTTGTGCCTGTGGCCTGCCTGGCCTCCCAGCTCCATCCGGAGCTGCCGCCCGCTTCCTGCAGCCCTACCTGGTCATCCCGCTGGTGCCCTTCCTCCTACGAAGCCCCCTCAGCTCCCCTTCCTGAGCAGGCACCCCGTCCAGGTGCCCCCAGGGCACACACATCCTTCTTGTCCCCACCAGACACATCACGCTGAGACTGCTGGAGGCTCAGTTATCTCCTTTCAGTATCTCCACGTGCCTTGAGGAGACCCCACGCCTCCTCCAGCTGCCCCGGTTGCAGAGCACAGAGCCTGCAGTGTGTGAACCAATGAGAAGAGTGAGCCTTCACGGAGTCCCGCCTACAGGGTGTGCCGAACCAATGAGAAGAGTTAGCCTTCGCGGAGTCCCGCCTGCACAATGTGTGAGCCAATGAGAAGAGTGAGCCTTCGCGGAGTCCCGCCTACAGGGTGTGCTGAACCAATGAGAGGCGGTGGCATCTCCACGAGCAGGCGTGCGGCTCGCCGCGTGCAGGGAGCGGGGGCTCCGCGGGGCCTCCCCGGGCATTTCTCACGTGCGGCTCTGCAGCCCGCAACCGCTGCCGTATGGCGGCTGTCTGAGCCTCTGATCCCGGCCGCATTGATGTTACCATCAGAGCCAGCGTTCATGCCGACTTCCTTCCCAGCCCCGGCATGTCCTCGTGGGCCGCCAGGGTTGCCTGACGGTGTTCGAAGGCCATGGTGTGGTTTGGCGAGTTTCTGCAAAGTCGTGTTTCAGTAGCCAGCAGCCCCCTCCCTCCAGCTTCTGTGTCACGTCACAGTCACCGGCGATTTCTTGCCCGAGGTGCACACGGACTCCAGCTGACTCTGACTTTGCAGCCGGGCTCCCCCTCAGGGTCCCATCCCCGCCTCCCCGCTGAAGGAGCAGCACTTGCGGGGCTCAAGGCGGGGGGACCAAGGCAATGGCTGAGCCCCCTGCTAGGGAGCAGGGCAGGCACCTCGCCCACGTTCCAACCCTGCTCGGTGGGGCGGGGAGGTGTCTGCTTCCCCGGGGGAGGCCTCGGCAGCTAGGTGGGGCCGCAGGAGTGAACGCCCTTTCATAGGACTGGCACCAAAGTCACAGGAGGCGAGAGTGAGCCCTGGCCCGTGCTGCCCCCATCAGCTCCTTTGAACTGCTCCCCTGCTTTGCACCAATTCTCTTTTTCTTCCTGTTTCTGGCTTTGTGATTGCTACTATGTAGTTTTTGTCCTCATGGTCACACTATGGCTGCTGTATCTCCAGGCATCAGAAGGTAGAAAAGGAATTGTTCGACACCCGCCTCCCTTTTTGTGAGACATTGCTTATCTGTGTATTTATATTTACTATGCTTTTAGGAAGGAGAGACTTTCCCAGCAGATACCCACGTCAGCTCATTGGACACATCGTCTTAATGGTGCAGCTCGCTCAGGCCTAGACCTGAACGTGAACACTGGGCTTCCCTGCCTGTCTACAGGGACAGAAAGAACAGAGTGGGTGTTGTATGAGTCACCCTACAACGTGTGCTACCGATCGATGCTTGTTTGAAGTTTTCACCTCAAAATTTTCTCATTAATAAACAAAAGAAAACAAAATCATGTTATCAAAACACTTAAAAGTAGAAGGTACATAACAGTCAGGAGCACTGAGGCCCCACAATAGCATTCAAAGGCCGTGAGGCATGTCACAAGACAGACCTGTTAGGGCAATGTCTGCAATTTTAGTTGTTAGTTTTGAAGCCTTGGGCCAAAGTTCCTAGAGTCTTTGGGCTTCAAGTTTTCTCATCTCTGAAAAGAGATATAATGTCAATTTTTAAAAATCAGTGGCTGCAGGTGACACTTTGTTCATAGATTGCATGCACCAATGTCACACAGGTGGAGCACAAGCACACACACAGAAAATCAGCGATGTCTGAGCAAAGCTCTGTGTCCAGGTGATCTAGTTCTACCTCTGAGGCCCAGGTGCTGTATCACGAGGTACTCACGTATCTGCTTGATTCCCGTCTGACGTGTAAACCTCCGTGGCCACCGAGGATGTCCCAAGACTTGGGCTGCACAGGGCCTGGCACACACAATGCACATGTGTCCATTGGCGGGCGTGCAAATGCCTTCAATGCAGAGATCCAAAGGCTTGGATCAACGACCCTTCAAAAGATGTCCCAAAGCTCCCCAGTTCTTAGCCCTGCACGGCGCTCACCTGCTCCCCGCTTCCCACTCCCACACCCGCCTGGAGCCTGTGACAGCCCCGGCCTTGCGCTCTCCCCTCCAGCGGCCCTATCTCCTTTCTTGCACAACCCCACCCCCAGCAGCCAGAGGAGCCTTTTGTGATGGGACGAGGTCACATACCCTTCTGCTGAAGATCTCGTGCCCCCAGCAATCCAGCGCTAGAAGCACCAGGGACGCCTCCCTGGGCCCAGCCCTGAACTCGGCCCTCGGCCCACAACTCCTCCTCCTCCTGCTTGTTCTGCAGACGCTGTTGCAGATCCGCAAATCAGCCAAGCAAATTCCTGTCCCCGCCTTGCAGGGCCTGGGCGTCGGCAAGGCCTGTTGTCCCATCGTTTGGGTCTCCGCCCAGTTGTTCCTTGCTCAGCAAAGCCCCGGGTACCTCATCACCAGCTGACACCACACACTCAGCTGCTGCGGCTGCACGGACCGTCCCCGCTGCCAGGCACCAAGTCCCGGACAAGCAGAGGCTGCTCCCCACTCACTGCCCTGTCCTTCCGATGCATGTTCGCCCCTGTCTACTCCGCGGGAGCCGTTCGGAGCTCACAGCCCTGAGACAAGAGCATCTGGACGGTGTACGTGCCGGGACCCCACGGAGGCCTCTGCGGGCCACGGGCGGCTCCTCTTGCAGCCCCCTGGACCGAACCGCCGTCAGAAGTTCCCTGGGTTATTAAACCTGCCGCCTCCCGGTCCCGTCTCTCCTTGCCCTCTGTGTACAGGGGCCTGTGTACGAACCTCAAACCCACACGCTTTTCCATCACCCCAAAAGGGCGACATTAAAATAATTGCTCTAACCTGCGGCCGACAGGCTGCCCCGAAGAAATCGGAATCCGTGGGCAGACGGCTGCATTCCTGCTCCGGGGCTGTCGGGTCGGGGGCGCCTAACGGGCTGCGAGCCGCCCCTCCGCCCAGCCCCCGCCATCCGTACGCGCACACGCGGTGACATAGGACCCAGTCCTTGTACACGCCGAAGACAAGCGCCCCTCCCTGCTGGTCGCCACCCCCAAAGGCGCAGCCCCCAACTCCACGAGCCTGTTTATGTGTCCCTGGGAGTGAGTACAATGGGGGGG
>PVJL010013324.1:0-32917 GCA_004026885.1 Lyroderma lyra
AACTTCGAAAAGTAACACAGATAGCGTCTCTGAACACGTGCACACATTTTTGGCACCGCCGGTACGTATACATGTGCACACATAAATTCCAGACAGTGTGCAAAGTATCCCAATGCAGAGCACTTGACTAAAGAAAGAACTTTGTCTTCCAAAAGCACTGTTTAAAAACGTTTTCGTCTTACAAAGAGTGACAAAAGAGCCAAGTTCGAACAGAATTAGAACCCCAAGCCGCAGTATGGGATTTCTAAGGGGACCGCGGGGGTGCAACTGTGTTTCCTTTGGAAAAGTCCCAGCAGTGCTTCACGTGCAGGCTCACCACACGGACACTCCGGCCATTTAAAACGACTAATCCTCGTCATAACTAGCATTTTCAGGTACTTCCAACGCACCGATTCACACCCTGGCCTACAGACGGGTTCTGTTATTTCCCTCCTTTTACGGTGTTAAAATACAGGCACGGAAGCCTTAAGTGACTTGTCCAAGATGCCACACGGACGGAGAGGAGAAGCCAGGATTCAAACCCTGGCAATGTGGGCTTCGTAGCCATCGCGCAATGCCGGTGAGAGGGCTTTTTCTGTTCAAAAAAAAATTAATAGGAATAAATGTATAAAATATGAAAAAAATGACAAAAACATTTTAAAAAGTCAACCCTATCCCCACTACACAGGGAGATAGTTTACATTTTGGTGTATGACATGGTACCTAATTGAGATATATACCATGTTATTTATATAATGTTGCTTAGAAATACGATGTCCATATAATTATACAAAATGTATGGTCATTGAAATAAAGTAGGAAGAACCAATTAAAAATCCTTAAGTACCCCCAGATCCTAGACACATACCCCGAGAGACTGTGTGGACACGAGGTGGGGAGGGGACACGTGTCCACCCCGACGTTCTCTGTTCTTCATTTCACGTCGTCACACGGGGGTGTTTATGTTGTGCTTCTGTTTTATCATTGAAAATGCGCCTTCAGACACTTTTCTCGGCATTTCGATGGAATTAGTGTGGTGGTGGAGGTACCATCCAGTAATGTTCCGCTTTTCATCCTAAGGCAGGACAGAAAGATGGAGAGCGTCTGTGCTGTCCGAGGAAGGCTCTGGCATAAACCCGGCAGACGTCCGACCTGAGTTCTCCGGAGGGTCCCGGGGGAAAGAGACATTTTAAGCGAGTTTTTACAGTTTCCCCGGTGCCTCGTTGTACGCCCGCTGCGGCGGCGGCGCTCGGAGGCGCTATCTCACTCCTTGAACGACAAACGCAGAGCAACGCATTTGCACTGGCAGCGCCTGCGTTTAAGGTCACGCGTTCCGGGAACAGTCTCTCCTACAGATTATTCATAATGTGCCACAAAAAGCAAAACAAAACGTGAAGTCTGCGGTCTGGGAGGGTCCCCACCAACTCCCGTCTGGATACTTGCAATACGTGAGAACTGGGGGGACAATGGCCCCGGAGTGACGTCACGGCGCCTCAAGGGGCCTTTCCTGCCCGCCCCGTGCGCACTGCGTGCGGTGGGGACTGTGGATCATGTCCGGGCAGACCTGTCCTCCACGCCGAAATGTGCGTGTGACACACCCTGGGGGCCGCAGGGCCACGCTGGTGACGCGGGGGCCTTGGCAGAATCCCTCTCATCTCCCCGCTCCGGCGGGGTGCACGGGGGCTCCCAGCAGGCTCCCAGCAGGCCGGCGCGTCTGCCAACGGCTAAAGGCCGGCGGGGGGCTCGGACGCTACGGGGTCTCTGCGCCCACAGGGAGCCGTCACTCCGGGAAACGAGACGACGTTTCCCCAGGACACCCACCGGGCCAGAGAGCGACTGAACTGCCTGGTGTCAGACTCGTGGTCTCGCACGGTGAGGAGAGCAGGACTGCGCCCCGGGGCCCCGGGGACCAAGGCGGGGGCCGAGGTCCCAACAGACACGTAGTTCTGGGTGCTGCCACTGCCTTAACTTCACTTTCACTGCCTTAACTTCACTTTCACTGCCTTAACTTCACTTTCACTGCCTTTACTTCACTTTCACTGCCTTAACTTCACTTTCACTGCCTTAACTTCACTTTCACTGCCTTAACTTCACTTTCACTGCCTTTTAGAGCTCGCATCCCTTCGGTCGGGGGTCGGGAGGCTCATCCCCAAGAGGAACATCCGTGTGAGGGGTAGGGGGCTCCTTCTGGTGTGCACAAAGCCCCGGGGTCCTGCCGTCTTCGCCAGCACGCAGGGAACACGCCTTCCCTGAGCCCCCGGTTGCTCGTGTCCGGACAAGGCCACCCTCGCTCTGTGACACGCGCCTCTACAACCCGCCCCCCCCAGCCTGAGCGCTCCGGCGTCCGAGGGGCTTTCTCAGAGCCCCAGACCAACTCCCACCAGCCCTCCCTCTGCGGCTTCGTGCAGACAGACGGGGAAGCTTCTGGCTCCGGCCCCAACAGGCACTGAGAGCAGATCTCCAGCCGTGACGCTCTGCACGGGCGGCTGCTCCGGGCGGAGGGGCTCGCTTTCCCGGCCACGATTCGGCTCCGCGGCCATGTCCGGCCCGAAAGCGTGTGTTCATCACCCCCGTCATCGTCTGGTCTTGTTCGGCGCTTTTTCTTTCTTAAGGGTAACTTCACCACGACCGCGACGATACATAATGACATATTACATATGTCATACAGAAACACGTCAACGTAAGGTATCTAAGAGTCACGTTACACCGAGGTACTTACGGCAGAAACGTGCAGCCAGTCACAACGCGTGCCGAGAAGTTTCGGGAAATTTAAGCTGTTGAAACACGTGTAAGTGTGTGGTCTCCTTGGAAGTCTTCTCTGTTGTTTTAGGTGAACAATACGTATGCAACCAGGAAAAAACTTTTAAAAAAGAAGAATCTGTTTTTGCTTTGGAACGATACATCCGCCATGGAAACGTCACTCGGAGCTGACAAGACGTGAGGGAAGGCTGCTGTCAGAAAGAAACTGATCGCAGGAGGTTTAAGCAGGTCCGTCTCAGAGAGGTGGGCCCCGGGGCTGGAACAGCCCTTTGTCTCCAGTGCTTGTGCCAAACCGTCTTGGGGACGGGGAAACTTCTCGGATATGAGCAAGCGAATTGTCAACACCGAAATCTTCTTTCTTTGCCTTAGACGAGCGGTGTCCACCGTTTTGGCCTCCCTGGGCCACATGGGAAGGAGGATTGTCTTGAGCCACACGGAAAATATACTCACATGAATGACAGCTGATGAGCTAAAAAAGAAAAACAAAGTCACAAAGAGACCTCATAATGTTTCAAGAATTGGTGTTGAGCCACATGCAAAGCCGCCCTGGGCTGCAGGTGGGACATGCCTGCCTGAGATAAAATAAAATAAAAGGGTTGCTTAGCCCTAAGTTCTCCAGCTTACGGCACTAAGAGTAATTGAAAGAAGGAGAAATTGACCCATTATCGCATTAAGGTCACATAGTGCATTAATGAGGATGCTTCCCTTCAAATTTCCAATGTTGCCTTTTAACAACAATACAGGCTGACCAGATGTCCCATTTTAAAGGGATAGAAAACAGTGATACTGTCCAGAGTCAAACAGTACATTTGATAGCCTGCTGACACCCTGAGTTTGGCCCAGTGAGACTAGGGTGACCATGCGTCCCTTTGGAAGCAGACAGTACCAGTGTTTTCTGTCCTGTTTAAAAGGACAGGTCTGAGCGGCCCACAGTTCTAGCACTTACCATGTGCCTGCGCCATGCCAAGCAGGACACAGGGATAAGCTCGCTTCCCCTCAGTGAAGGCATAATTAGTAGTAGTCGTCGTAGCTGTAGCATCTCCCTTTCTCAGAAGAGGCAATTTAGACAAAGGTTAAGTAATTGGCTAGAGGTCGCAACTAATAAGGATGATGTAAAGATCCAAACCCTGGTGGTTTAACTACTGGGATTCCAAAATCTGCCTTTAACACAACAAATCCCCTCTTCAAGGGAAAATGCTCATAGTTAACCTAAATATATATGGGACTCGCCACTAAAAACATTCGGAGCCACGACCTTTCTCGAGACAAGGCTAACAGTTGTACTTGGGTTGGAGTAGATGCCAGAATTGTTGACAACTCCATTTAAAGTCCTAGGGAAAGTGTTTTATCAGACTAAATTGTTTCCTTAAATCATTTGGCAACTGTATGCATGTAATTATTTGGTCATTTACCGTCTAGCTCAGTCACCCTCAGCTACATAGTTGCTTTAATCTCTAACCAATATAATGATAACTCATCAACAACTACTTAACCAGTTTCCGTCGCACTCCGAGCCGCTACTCAAGTGATTTTAATTAGAGCACTTCTAAAAGTAGAGCAATGCCAATAGAAAGGAGACATTTCATTTCTCTTTTAGGGCAGATGACGTAAGACTAGAATGACTTTCGTCATAATTAATGACTCTGTGATACCTGGAACTGTCCCACGGTGCAACTCGGTGCCATGGCGTCTGCCCTTAGTACATACATACCCAGCATTCAACCATTTCTCACCACTTCACTTCTCACCCCTTCTGAAACCAGCCCCCTGACTCAATGCAAATCCTGGGCTGAGCCCCCATCACCCCACTCCTGGATTTTAGCGATAGTTTCCCACACTGTCTCCTGGATTGCTACCCCGTCAATGTTATTCTCAGCATGGCAGGCAGAGTGAGCCTCAGAAAATGGAATTCCTGATACTCACTTCTCAAAGCACTTACTGTGGGTTGTAAGGCAGTGGGTTCTCAGGTCCCTGTAACATTTCTAACTTTGTCCCCTCCATGCTGTGCTTGCTCACTCCACTCCAACCCCTGAGCTTCTTATTGTTGCTAAAATATGCCAGCGCTGCCTCATCACCCACTGCCCCACCTCACTTAAAAGTCCCTTTAGCCTACTATGTTAGTTCCATAGAATTTATAATCTCCAACATCCTACATAGTTCATCTGTTTCTTATTTCTCATTTATTATCTATTTCACCTAGTTAGGATGTAAGTTCTAAGCAAGCAGAGATGATCATCTGCTTTCTTTTAAACAAAACATAACAGTACCTGGCAAATTGCAGGCACTTAATACATGTTCATTGAATGAACAAATGGGTAAGTGAAAGATTGAATGCTAATATGCAAATCATGCTCCTATGGTTGAACATGAACATCCAATTCAATATTTATGCAAGACTTTGGTCTAAAGGCAAATGGTGACCAATCTTTTGGGGGCGATCACTTTGTAACGTATACAGATATTGAATTATGATGTTGTACACCTGAAACCTATTCAATAATAATAATAACAACAATAAAATTAAATCAGTTAATACCCATAGATAAGTAATTGTTCAATAAATAATAAGAATCAATGGTAATGACAATAAACACAATAATTTTTCTTAAATGTATAGAGAGCCTCAGAACTATCTGAAAGAGAAAACATCTCCCTCTTAGTTATTATAAACAATTAGTTTTGAATCAATGATGCCTGATGAATATTAGTTTTAAAAACATGGACCGGTCTTTTAGAATTTCAGGGATGGAAGCTGCATAACTGTATGTTATTTAGTTAATACTAAGCCTGATAGCCTTGGTAGGTGGTCCTCAAACCTTTTGGTTTCAGACTCATTTACATCCTTAAAAATTATCGAACACCCTCAAAGAGCCTACATTCATGTGGGTTATATTTATGGATATTTTCTGTATTCAAAATGAAAACAATTTTATGAAATTCATTCATTAAAAACATCAATAATAAACTCATCACACATTAAAGTATTTTGACACTATATTTGTAACCAAAAAAAACTTAGAAGAGTAGTAATAGTATTGTTTCATAATGTTGCAAGTCTTTTTAATGTTTTGCTTAATAGAAGACAGCTGAATTTTTCATCTGCTTTTGTATTAACGTTTTGTGATATCACACATCATCATGCAGACTGAAAGACTCCATTGTATCCTCATGAGAAAATGAGAGTGAAAAAGACAAACAACATCTTAGTGTTGCGATAAAAATTATTTCCACCTCGTAGCCTCTAAAGAGGTTTCCGAGAACATCCCCCACTCCCCTAATGTCCCTGAAAGACATTTTAAGGACCACTAGGCTAGATTACAATTTTTTTCTTCTTGAGGGTCAATACAAGTAGAATATTACATAACTTTCTTTCAAGTGTTTTTTTAAACTTTTTGTTGCTTTGACAGACATGACAGTCTGATAGAAAAACTCTAGAAATGGAATTTAGGCCCTTTGTCTCATTCTTTTACTCTTCACCTGAGGAAACACGACTTACAACAAAGATTAGAAGTAGGTTCCTCTGCTCCTAAGGAAAGGAGCAGAACTCATTCTAAGTCGTCCAGGACTCACCACCTGCCTCCAAATACTTTGTAATATGATTGTACAATGCAGTGAGAGTTATTTGAAAAAATGTTTGAAAAAAACAAATTCAAAGCAGCAGACTTTTTTTCCTTAGTTGTCATTTTAAAAAAAAAGTGCGAGGAAACTACAGTAAAAGTTCTCATTCGATGTCCATTAAAATACCCAGGAAAACAAATGAAAATGTTTGCAACAACGCTGGAAATTAAAGATAACAGTCAACATACACTAAAAACCGGAGGCCACTTTGCTAAATAAATCACCAGTTGGGCTGATTTAAGAACACATTAATGGACAACATGTGCTTTCCTTTCTCTGCCAAAGCAATGCAACCGGCAAGGAAGCCCTGCCCACCACCGGAAGTAAGCCCTGCCCACCACCGGAAGTGAGCCCTGCCCACCACCGGAAGTGAGCCCTGCCCACCACCGGAAGTAAGTCCTGTCCAGCAACCGGAAGTAAGCTGTGACCAGCCACCACTCTGCCCTCAGTCCCCACCTGGGAAGCAGGCAACGTGGACTACAAAGGGCCTATTCCACAGCTCTTGGGGCCTCTTTCTATCTCTGCAAGCTAGTCTCACAAAAACCCTGCCATCATAAATGTAGCAAATTTTCTGCAAAGCTACATGTTTCTAACTCCCTTAAAACAGAAAGAGCTGAAGTAATCTGCAAACCAGGCAGTAGGTCTAAAGAGAGACTCAAGTTTAGATTACTGGAACCAGAGTAACACAGGAGGTAGAAGGCAGGAGTGGGAGGTAGGTCAGTGGGGAAGGCCCGGGGAAAGCCTGTGTGCACCTGCGGGCTAGAGTGGGCAGGGCAGAGGTCAGGGTCTTGTCATCTACCCAGAATAGAGCCTGGATAACAGTCCCCTCGCCTCCTTCTGTCTCTCGGAACCACAGCCCAGCTGCGGTGAGCTCCCTCCCTTCCCTCTTAGCCCTGAGTGGTCCTGTCTGCATCCTTTAATAAGTGCCAGGGTGTCGGCCTCACCCAAGCGGCCTCTGAGGGAGCTAAGGAGGCTCAGTGTATGGCAACTGCTTAAAGAAAAGAATGGTCTGGAAGAATTTCTCCTCGTTCTAAGGTAATAAACAAAGCTGCATCGTCAACATGCCGTGTCTAGACCAGACTGGTATTCTTAATATCTTCCTTCCTGCCGGTGCCAGGGCTGCCAGCCCTCTGTGGAAAGTCACTGTGGGCAAACTCTTTGGCTTAGGAGCGCTCTCCAGGCCCTGCCGCCTACGCTTTGTTGTGGCTCTTTCATCTGGTTTTGCTGGTTTCTCTACCACAGGCTCATAACCAGATGCCCCTCCTTCCTGACCCATTTCATCACGTGAATGCTCCCGTGCCCTCCCAGATGCCTTCCTCGGGCTCCATGCACCACAGCCGGTGGACCAGCAGGGCTTTGTGCAGTCTGCACCTGGCCCAGGTGGAGAGCTGCAGACACCGTCCCTGGGAAGGGTGAAGGTGGGATAACAGAGCGGGAGAAGGCGAGGCCTGTGGTGCGAGAGGGGGCAGAGGACTTGCAAATGGGAGAATATTTTAAAATATGTTTGTTCCGTACTCATGAAAGGGACAGATTTGAGCAGAGGCAACAAGAGACCATCATAAGAGCCAAACTGAAACGTTTGCTGCAGCGAGTGCATAGCACATCGGATACTGCAGACTGTCCTATTGTTGAAAGGGGAAGCAATTTGAGAAGTAACCTCAGAATACGGAGTAAGGGGATGAAAATGGTGACAGGGGAAGATAGTAGGGAGGGAGTAAGATTTGTGCAAGCCTGAACTGAATCTTTGCAAAGGACAGAGCCCAACGCAACCAATAATGCAAGGAATAGGAACGACAGTCATCTGAAGACTGCCTCCCCAACATTAAAAGCAAATCTGAGTCGGGGGGTTTAAAAAGTAAAATGCCCATGTGACGTCTGTATGAAGGAAGATCAACTAGAGGATCTCCTTTCCCATTCCTGTTCCTCCTCCACCAACAAGCCCCCCACCACCACTGGCAAACTCACATGGCAAAGCCTCCGCCCTGAAGCAATGTCCTGATTTTCTTAACTGCTATGGCTATCTCTTTTAAACTCCCAAGAGGTGTTATCGTATTCTGCCAATATTGATTATATCATGAAAACGCTTGTGTTCGCTTGGGTCTTCCGAGAAGCAGGTGCCAAGAGGGATTAAACGTGTAAGAATTTTATTCTCGGGAAACACCTGCGAGAGAAATTGGGGTGAGTCTGAGAGTGTGAGCAGACCGTGATTCAAGTCTTACTTTAACTGGAGAAAGGAAGGAGTTGGAAGCATCATAGAAAAGCTGGGTGGTGCCAACACGCTGTTGTGAGGCTGTTGGGACAACCTAGAGTCAATGTTGGCCACCTCGCGGGACCTGGCCTGCCCTAGGGACCCTGCTGCACTGTCGTGGGCTGGGAGCCCAGCCTGGGAGGGACGCCTCCACGGAAACTCAGCAATGAATTTCAGATCGTGGCACGAAAACCCTTGGGTCACTTACGCCCTCTGCGGTTGGCCTGTCAGACACATCCTCGTGGCCCCCGCAGTGCTGAATAAACACGGATTCAATGATCAATTGTTGAGCAACGAAGCACCAAGGACCAGGCACAGCACGCAAAGTGGTACACGGGGTCTGCACACACCAACGGCCCAGGGTGCACCTTACATTCACAGACTTCAAAAGCGAACAGGGAAGGCAAACATGGAACTATGCAATTACCACACGCCATGGTGCAAGTGTTAGTGTAGAAGCGTGTCCCAAGTGCTGCAGGAACACACAGGAATGAAACCGTGGACCCTGCCTGCCAAGTCACAGATGGAACCACAGAGGAAGTCAAGGGTAAGCTCGGCCTTAAAGAACGCCTGGGTATTCACCAGGCACAGATGCCAATCAGATAGATCACCTGTGTGCAATGGGCTATTGTTTATCTCCAATATGTGGGCCCCTCCCTGGGGCATGAGCACGCTGCCCTCGCTCATTAAATTTGGCTGGAGCACATGGAATGTGAACGCAAGTGGCACTTGGCACTTCCGGGGAAAGCTCTGGTGGCCAGCCAGGGCCCAAGGCGGCAGCCCGCTCAGCCTGCATTCCTGGGTGACAAGGACGCAATCAGCTGTGACTGTCCCATGAGTGAGACATGGACTGTGTTCTTACAACCCGTTCAGATGTGCGTGCACTGCCACCCTGGCACCCCAGCCTGATACGCTCTGTCGGATACACTGTGCTGACATCAGGCACAGAGGCCCCAAGGAGCGTGAGGTCTTCAGGGGACCCCCGCCCCTTCCCTGTGGCTGGGCTGTGGGCTACGTGATGGGCAGTGATGGAGGTGGGATCGACATGTCAATAAGCACAGAATTGAATCCCCTTGACAGCCGAATTTTAAAGACTTTTCATCGTTTTCTTTTCCCACTCTGGACTGTGAGTACGTTTGGCCCATTAAAAAAAATGGGGAGGGGAAGTGATTTGGTACGTAGTGGGGCCCACGCCCCCTTATGGGATCCCAGGAACTTTGCCACGAGCCCATCAAGGACGTTCTTCACTTCTGCTCCAGTGTTTCCGATTCTAATACTGATGCTTTTTGATTCTTCTAAAAGTTCACACCTGTCTGCTTATATTGCTCATCTCTTGGGCGTGACCCTTTTGCCATTACAGCCCTTAGCATATTACTTGTCAACCCGAGGTCAGCCGGGCCTATTCAACGCCGGTAGCAGTGAGCCCCCAATTTGGGGTGCAGTAAGGGAAGAGACTAGTAGTGAAAACAGCTCAGCTGCGGGACAGCCCGGCTGCAACGTGGCCCGGAGAGGCAGCCCAGGGAGGAGCCTCGGTGACACAGCCCCGGTGCTGTGCTCGGCTGACCTTGCGGCTCCAGCCCGGGAAGTGCAGTCTCTGATGGCACCTGGCAGCGCCCGTGAGGCAGGCGAGGCTGACCTGGACACAGAAGAGTGCCAGCACCCGGCAGTCCCTGATCGGGCCGTTTCCACGCACACGAGGAGACAGCTGTGCAGCTCTGATGGACAGGGGACGTCTCAATCCTATTGGTCGAAGTTCAATCCTAGGAGCGCTTTGATAGGCGTGGACTCAGGCTTGGCAGCCCCTAAATCGCAGCTGGCGTGGGGGACCTCTGCAAACAAAGGCCACTAGACTCTGGGGATGAAGTTGAGCTCAGTTAACCACCAGGAGTTGGTTGGTTGGTTGGTTGGTTGGTTGGTTGGTTTGCAGTTATATTCTTCTTGGGGTCACATCATCGTGGTTATTGTAAATTCTCAGTGTGATAATGCCATCATCCCTGCTATAGCCGGGTCAGGTTTTGACGCTTTCCTTGTCGGTTTGGGCTGTGTTTCTTTGCCTTTTAGCACGCTGTGTGGTTTGTTGCTGCTGCTGCTGTTGTTCAAACTGGACATGAACAAAAGCTGGGTTAAAGGAACTGAGGCCATGGGTGTGAGGTTTTATAGTGCTCTGGCGAGGGGATAGGTTGTGTTTAATGTTTGCTGTGGCTATAGAGGTCAGAGGCCAAACTCTCCAAAGTTTTTGCTTTTGTCTCACTGGTTGTCTCTGGGTTTCCCTAGAGACTTCTTCTTAAATAGTGTGAACCTCGCCGCTGTTTTGGTTGCAATCCTGTTATTATACAGGCGCCCTGTCGGTGTGGTGGCGTGTGTCCAGAGGGGAACATTCTGAAACTCTCTCATTACGCCTCAGTCTTTCAGTGAACCTGTGCTCTTGGGTGCGACTTTCGAAAGTGCTTCTCAGCGTCCCTCCCCTGCCCCACCCTTAAGACCTGAAGCATGATGGGAAGGCCAGAAGGAGCTGGAAGGGTGTTTTCCTTGCCCTGTGTCTGAGGCCAGAGAGGGCTGTATTGGGTACTTCCTCCCTCCCGCGTTGCCGAGGCTCCTTGAGGGCAGGTCTTGGTCCGGCAGAATAGAACGCTCTGGGTGTGCTGCCCCACTCCTGGTGCCAGAGGCGTGAGTGGTGGTCTCCCCTGTGTCCCCCCGGGAACCCGGCGGAGGTAACATTAAGGCGGGGGCTCCCGGAGCGCTTGTCTCGGGCTGTCCCTGCTGACGCTCCGACCCACCGCAGCTCTTTTCAGCTGCCGCTTCGAGTCCCCTAAACGGTCACTCCCTGTCACCCGCTGCTGTCTCTCCAGTCTTGGGAAAGCTAGTTCGCCCTGTGCCCTCCGTCCTCCGAAAGAGAGAAGAGCCGTTGTCGGTTTTTAGTTTGTTCGGCTCTGCGTCTTGTTCTGACGACAGGAGTTACGGCTTCCGACATCTTCATGTGTCCGCCTGGGAAGCAGAGGTTGGTCTGTCACCTTCCGGTGTCACAAACATGTTTCCTCACTCTGTCGTGTTTCCGTTACATCACACTGAACAGAAATCCTTAATTAGCCTGTCAACACCTCACCACAATGTTTGCCTTTGGGTTCGTCCTCTTAAAATTTTGTTCAGGAAGACTCTTTCCGTCCCCAGTGCAAATGACACGTCTATACTTTTTTCTCTGTCACTCTGTAACTTGACCTCTAACACCTGGGTCATTAATTCATTTGGAACGCAGGCGTTAAGGCAGGATCTAGTTTGGGTTCTGTCCGGATGGGGACCCAGTGTTCCCAGTGGCACCTATGCAACCGTGAACTCTTTCCTACTTGATTAATGGCGTATTAAGTTTCCATTTATACAACCTCCTTTCTCCTAAATCTCCTTCAGTTTCTCCATTGATCTACTTGTCTGTTCTTGTGCCAACGCTTTGTGTTTTAATACTATGTCAATATCTAGTAGAACAAACCCTTCTTCTTTCTTCTGTTTTTAAAGTTGAATATGTTATTCAAAAACATACGCTGGAATTAAATTTCTTCTGCCTTTATCTGTGTGCCCTGTTTCCCCCATCTTTCATACAAAAGGAGCACAGAGGTCCCTTTAACCCTTTCACGGCATTAAATAACTTCAATTTATTTTCAAAATGTGTCAGAAAGCCACGAAAACTAAAAAGTTGATATTTTGACTATTTTATGCATTTAATAATAACATTTTGAGCTGCTCTGTATATAAATGACATTTTTATTTTAAGTTTTTGTTATATGGTAATAAGTTTAACATTATATTGAATTTTAGCCAAAAATACTCATAGCATGCTAAATAGTATCAATTAGATTTAAGTATAGATCAATTAGAATCTCATGGCATTGATGGCATTAAAAAATGTATTACACAATGTTACACAATATGGCACACACAACATCTTTGTTGTTGATAATATAATACAAGCCACAGGAAGACATATTTTAAAATCTTGTAAATGGAGAAAAGTCCTTGAAACAGTGACACACTGAATAACAAAGTTTTTCTGAGCTCGCGGGGTAAACTGCAAAGCCGGTCGGCAGATGAGAATATTCCTTCGGATGTACCTGAGCAGCGTAGCTGTTAATCCCGCCTTGTTAGGACCTGCCCTCCTGGCTGCTTTTGCCATAGCTCCGTGGGAGCCTGTCACTGCTCCTCTGGCTCACGTCGCAGCTGGGCGGGCACTTCGGACAGACCTGGCTGAGGTGACTGGTGGCAACAAGATGTATCTGCTGTCTGGAACCACCTCTGCGTTTGTCGGCGGCACCCCTTGCCCACAGCTAGCCAGCCGACGACGACGCTCCTCTTCGAGGCCATCGCGTGTAACTGGCTTGGTTTCTGCTCCAAAGTCCTGAGGGCCAATGAGTTCTCGCAGTTTCTTCTTCCCAGACCGAGTGTCAGACCTGCTTACTACTTGATGCTTAGCTCATTGCTTCCACGATATCTACACCCCATGGTTTTCCCAGCAAACTGGGCAGATAGAGGCTCGACAGAGCTCCCCAAAGGAGTGTGCTGCTCATTTTGTACCTCGGTCCGCCTGGCGGACGGTTTGGAATGCCACGTGTTGTTCGAGTGAGTCACCGAACATGAATCGGGGTCTTACTTTCAGTCACAAGCTGGAATTTCTTTTCTTGTTTACTGACAACTCCAGGCATCTTGGGTTTCAGTATTTAAGTAAAATAAGGTAGACTTCAAGGTCTACTGCAAATATTTTGAGGACAGCAAAGCTCTGACAGCAGGGGAGGGACTGAATTAGAAGCTGCAATGACCTAACTGTCTCACCATTGGCAGATGACTAATTGATTCTGTACACACAGCTGCTAGAAGCGAGGCGTGGAGACCAGGCTGCCCGTATTGTTAACGTAAACCATGTATCCTTAAAAGTTAATGTGTGGTTTCCTTCCAACCGAGAGGCTGCTCGTGGATGACAGAGATATTCATCAACTGGCAGTTGCAACAGAATAAAGAGATTATCATATGGCTTTCTATTAAGAAAGAAAATGAACTTACCACGAAATAACAGTGCACAAGACAAAACATATTGTATTTCTTGTATTATTCAGTGGTTTCTAACGTCTTATGATTCCTCCACTGTAAGAAAGCAGCCCCTTGTGTTTGTTAGCTTTTCCCGGGGTTGGCTTGGGCATCTGACACAGCAGCAGAGGAGATGCCCGGGGACGAAGTGACAGAAATCTGGTGTGCGCCCAGGTGAGGTAGTCAGGTTGTACCTGCACGGCGCCGACGAACGCCCGTGTAGCACCAACTGCTCTGTCCGAGACTCACAGAAGAGGTGGGTCTGGGAGCGTTTGAGGGGCATGGAGGTGTCCATTGCAGACATTGCATTTGGGGAATTGTCTACAGAAAAAAGGTCAGGCCGAGGGCGATTTGCATTTGTTTTTGCAGAGTCCAGGGACCCTAGCACGTGATGACCTGAATTCCATGTCAACAATGGAGGTGATTCCCAGCTGAACTGCAGTCCCTGGTGAGTCCTACAGCCTCTGAGGTCACGACTTGGGAGCAGCTTTTCAGCGTGTGAATCACAAGTGAGGGGGTGCTTCACCAGACTTATCCCTCCTCTTGGTAGGTCCTCGAGCCTCTATCTCCACGGGCCTGCCCAAACTGGAGCTCGACCTCTCAGCTGCTCCCTCTGAAGCCAGCAAAGGACTCCTGATACACAGACCCCCAAATCCCAGGCTCTCCCAACAGACCTTGGTCCCCCCACCTCCTAGCTCAGCAGTTCACTCAGTTACCACGCTCTGAGGCTAGCCAGCAGATCTTTGGCCATTTTTTCTACTTGCTTTTAGTGGACGATTTTGTCCAAGTTACTTACTCATCCATTTCACATAAGGAAAGTTATCTTTTAAACAAAGGTCACCTTTTGAACCAGGTAAACCACAATTACTAAAATAAATAATCAGTGATTACACAATGACTAAAATAAATTATAAAGGATTACTAAGCATTTGAAAGGTATCAGCTTCCAAATTATAAAAACATTCCAATTAACAGTGAGATGATTTTGAATGCTAAGTGACAGCAATGGAAGAAATGAGGACAACAGAGGCCGCAGGTCACCTTCAGACACCGCCGGTGAGACTCACAGAGGAAACGTTCCGAGGGGCTTTCGGCGCCGTCACAAGCAGCGGGTTGTAGATGCATGTGGCCGTGGTACCTCTCCTTCGGAGGAATCCATTTATCCTAGGAAATGATCTGAAATGTGAACATGCGCTTAAACCCAATGTATTATTCAACCCCGGGTTATATTTGATAGAGAAAACGTTAAAAATTCTCTATGGCATAGTCACAGACAATTAAATCACTATGCCAGTGAAATGGAAGGTCATGCAACCCCTAAAACTTTATTTATCAAGCACCCCTCTGCCAGGGGAAAAGGCTTTCAAATAATACTAAGTCTCTAAAGCAATATGTAAAGTACGTACAGTATAAGTTCAATTACTCTAAAAAATGTGCAGCGAAAACCCTTGAAAAAATATTGTTGGTATTAATATTGGTTTCTTGGGTGTGGAATTGTAGATATTTTTTCTCTGCATTTTTATGGTTTTAACTGCTTTCCAAATTTTCACTAAGCAGGTGCTTCTTTTATCCAAAATAACCAGAGGGAAAAGGACGTTTCTTTTAGGTAGAAATAATCATAGTAAATTATTTAGCCAGAATAAGATAGAGAATGCTGGTTAACTTTCAGATAATTAAATATTTATGATCTGATGTAGACTCCAAATAGCGTGTCCTCCAGGAATACATACTAAAATGAAACTCGTATCACAACTACACAAACAGAAAAAAAAAAAAATCAGCTTTTCTCTTATAATTCCTAAGGCACCGACGCCGTGAGACTTCCTGAGGGTGACAATCACAAACATCTATTATCATCCTAGCAAGAGTTTTCATCTCCTCATTGAGCGCCTCTCTTTCCCGAGGACGTGCCACCTCGTTCGTTATGCCCCCGGCACGTCACACCTGAGGTTTTCATTCATTTCCCCCACACTTGGAGGCAAACGTCACTTCACGTAGTTGACCAAGGTGCCACCGGTTCCCAGAAAAGCAGGGGCATCGCCCAGGCGGCGCGGAAGCTCCGGGCCGGACTCGCGCGCCTCCCCACCCCCACCCCAGCCCAGTGCTGGGAATGCTGCGGCCGGGAATGGGCCCGGGAATGGGCCCGGGAATGGGCCTGGGAAGGGGCCCGGGAAGGGCCCGGGAATGGGCCCGGGAATGGTTGGGTGGTTTAATGCGATTTCTTAGTCACTCGAGGACGGCCGATTTGCATTTTCTTTCCCTTGTCACACTGAGCGTAACAGTCTGTCTGCCACCTAATGGCTATTTGGACATGAACGTGTGAGTGTCACTTTCCTGTCCATTCAAGCAGGATTTCACCCTGGGGTTCTCTGGCAGCCGCCCCCCGTCACTATGGTGTCCTAGCTTCAACGCTGACACGACGTTATTAGCAGCTGCGCCGCGGTCCTTGTTCGGGCTCAATGAGAGGACACAAACGCACTTGGCAGTGAGCGCCGGCCGGGAGGGGTCTGCCCGGGAGCTGCCGGACAGATCCGCCGCTGTCCCAGCCGAGCCGTGCACAAGGCCCGCTGTCCGGGCTGAGCCCACCTCCAGGCACCAACAAGCCTGGCCGCGTGCCAAGCGATGACCGCCCTGAACGTGGCCCTCCCCTCGGTGTCTAATTTAACTGAGCGAGAAACAAAACAAAACATCCATCAGCACACACCGGGCAGTGCGGTCTCCTGATGCCTTGGACACCTTCCAGCGGAGTGAACGGCCTTTCCTGTGGGGCGCAGACCAGGGGGACCTCCTGTGACTGCGACCCACCTGGCCCATGCAGCCGGGGGGCAGCCCCGCGGTACCGGAGTTGTGGAGGTCAGACAGGAGCGTGCACACGCGTGCGGACAGTGGGCCGATGTCGGAGGCTGAGACGTAAGGTCCCACGCACACGGCGCCCCTGAATCAGAGCGCTCGGACGCGCACGTGAACAGCGCGTTGGTGTTCGTTGTCGCCGCCCCGCTCCGTTACCGTTGTCCGGCGTCGCCTCGGTGTCTCTACACGCGGCCTGGACCCGCTCACAATCCCGTGTGTTGCTAACAGTGTTTCTCATAAGTGGTCAGCTTACTGTGGCCACAAGGGTTCATCGCCGTCACCTTGACGACGTGCCTCCGTGTTTCTTCAGCGTCTCTGCCTGGCTCCCACGTGCGCCTCTTTGACGTTTTCATTTCTTAAGTTTTCTGAGGTTTTCCATTAAAATGCCGCTGGCACGACACGCCGTCGGGCGCACACCGGGGTCAGCAGCGTTGATTTTGCACGTGGGCCTGCGCGTCCCGCGGCGCCGACAGTCGGTGTGACTTTGTGTCAGCGCCAGGCACACGGCGGGACCACCACGGAGGACAGGCGGGGCCCGGGGGGCTGGGGTCCCCCGAAGCTTCGGCCCCGGTGTTCTCTCCTGACACACGTTCTCGGGGAGTCTGAGATGTCCTCTCCCTACGGAGTGCACCTCGTTCCGGGCCTGAGCCGCGGAAAGGCCGGCCGCTCGCTGCGCTGGGCTCCTTGCCGGTGTGGACCGGCGGCTCGGCCTTGCGCCCTGCTGCCCCCGCGTGTCCTCTCGGCTGTCCTGGAGCGCCCTCCGCGCCGCCGTCCAGTCCGGCCTTCGTGGTTGTATCGCATGTGTACCCGCTGCGGGCGCTCTCCGGCCTTCGGGCACCCCGGCTTTTCGTCGGTACCGGTCAGCCGTGTCTGTCCGCACGTTTCCTGCACTCAGGAAGCCGTGTCCCTCGGAGCACACCCGTGCTGGCCTGGTCAGGGTCAGGGAAGCCCGGCGGCGGGGACAGACGTGGCGACGGTGGCCGCGCCCAGCGGTCCTGGCCGGGTCCCCACATTCCGGGCGCAGCCCCACGAAGTCTCGGTGACAGGACGTCTTCACACTCGTCAGAGGCACTGAAGTGTCCCACGGGGGTTTCAGACGCACGTGGAGCGGAGGAGAAGTGTCCCCTGTCACAGCCCAGGACAGAGGCAGCAGGAGACGCAGTGGGTGCAGGGACGGCCACGCGACGAGGCGGGGGGTGGGGGCGGGCGGGGCGGGGGGGTGTGTGGGGGGGTGAGGGGGCGGAGGGGCAGGGCGGCAGGGCCAGGGGGCCGGGAAGCAAGAGTGTCGGTGCGGACACGTCTGGCCACCCAAGGGGTCTCATCAGGGGAGGGAGAGAATGGCCACAACTCCCCGCTCAAGTTAAGGAACGGGGACCCAAGGGGTCTCATCAAGAGACAGAATGGAAGCCATCGCGGCGGGCTCGGAAGCGGCAAGCTCAGAGGAGGGGCGCCCCCAGGGCTCCCCCCGGGGCTGGCAAGGGGGCTGGGGCACAGGGACCGCCTGCGAGCGCTGTCTGGCAGACGGGACCACAGTGATGGGGCGACGGGGGCTGCGCAGAGGGCGGGGCGTGTGTGACCCGGAGGTGAGTCAGGGATGAGCCTCCAAGCTGTGCCTTGAGCAAGTGACTAAGTGATGACTCTCCCACTAAAGTGTGTTTAAAGTCATCACTGGTGTCCTTACTCATCAGTTTGTGTCAAATTATCAGCCAAATTCTCCGGATTCCAACTCTTTATCATTACTTCATGAATAATAGCATTTATTAAACACTTATTCAAACCCTGTTTTAAATCTCACACACACACACGCACACGCACGCGCACACACAGACACACACACACACAGAGGCACACACACACAGAGACACACACACACACACAGAGACACACACAGAGACACACACACACACACACCACACACACACACACACAGAGACACACACACAGAGATACACACATGCGCGCGCACACACACACACAGACACACAGAGACACACACACGCACACACGCGCGCGCGCGCACACACACACACGCGCGTGCGTTTGTTCCTCATAAGAACCTCAGGAATCAGGGACTATGGTTATTTCTAGTTTGCATTTGAGGCACAGGCACAGGCTGGTTAAGGAAACTTCAAAGACGGTGGTTGGGGAAGGAAAGAATCTGACTCTACAGACCACGCTGTCACCCAGTAGGCACACTGCCCAGGTGTGTGTGTGCGTGTGCGCATGTGCACGTATGCGCATGTGCACGTGTGTGTGTGCGCACACGTGTGTGTGCGTGTGTGTGCATGTGTGTGTGCTTGTGCGTGTGTATGCGCGCATGTGCGTGTGTGCGTGTGTGTGCATGCATGTGTGTATGTGTGCGTGTGCGCACGCGCATGTGCGTGTGTGCACGTATGTGTGCACGTGTGTGTGTGTGTGCGTGTGTGCGCACATGTGCATGTGTGTGTGCGTGCATGTGCGTATGTGTGTGCGTGTGTATGTGCATGTGTGCGTGTGTGTGCGCATGTGTGTGCGTGTGTGTGCATGTGCGTGTGCGTGTTGTGCGTGCGTGCGTGTGTGCATGTGCGTGTTGTGTGTGCGTGTGTGTGCACGTGTGTGCGTGTGTGTGCGTGCATGTGTGCATGTGTGTGTGTGTGCACGTGTGTGTGTTTGCTGAGGAAGTCTTGCATTTATATGCAAATAAATTGATCGTGGAATCCATTTTCTTCACAATTTAATATTTTCCAATTCCATTTAGTCCATCATCAACTATCTATTCAGTCACCTTGTATTTGTCAGGCTTTGAGTCAGAAAAACTTCCACTGCGGAAAACCCAGTTCATGCCCTTGAATTTATCAGTTGAGTGCGGGTCAGAGACAGGGAAAAGGACAATGACAAGACAGCGTGACACGATGGGTTCGGCGACAACGGCAGCACAGAGGACGCACGTCTGAACCAGACTGCATCTGGGAGACCACCTAGACAGGCTTTCTGGGGACACAGCAGGAGCAGTGTTGTTGTGGACACATCAGGGTCGCACGTGTGAAGAAGGAGACAGACGCACCTGGATAGAGAAGGAAGGACCGGAAAGAGAAATGCATTTGGAAAACGACAGGTTTTAGACCTTCTCGGCCTCTTTCGTGGGGCGGTAGCCGCTGTTAGAAGATTAAAGCTGTTACCATGGCACCCTAGGACACGCGGCTGCTTGCAGGTCAGTAGGCTGTTGGGTTAGACTTCCAGATGATTCTGAGATGAACGGCAACCTAGAGCGCCAGGACTGCCACCTTTTCCAAAGTGCCCGTGCGCACGTGGCCAAAGGCTCAGAACAAGTGATGGCTAGGGGCGGCGAGTCGGAGAAATAACCAGGCACTCGCTGTGCATACGAGTGCAAAGTAGTTTTTATCCAAGGCAAAACTAAGCACCGGTCTTCCCGGGAAAGAGAGCTAGGCAGCTGGAGGGGTGATTGCGGGAAGGACACGTGTCACCATCTACCTTCCGTCCATTTTGAACTTCGATCCGTGGGAAGTACTGTCCACCCGCATAGAAAAACACAGAATTCACACTTGGACAGGCCAGTGGATTACAAGGAGCAAAGAATAGTGATCTGCTTCGTTATATTAAAAGTAAGGCTCTCGTCCTACTTTATGTCCTCTGACGGTGGTATCAAGCCTGCTCACTTGCTCTAAGCAACGTAAATCGGCCACATTTTAAACAATCGACTGAGGTGCCCAGTGCTGTTCCTTGTCATGATCATTTGTCATGTTCCTATGTCTATGTTAATCACAATAACCAGGAATGAACACCCTCAGAGATTCTAAAGATTGAACTGCAATGTGGGGAAAAAAAACCGTTATCATCTGGAGGAGAATTTTAACTTTAACAGTTTTGTTCCAAACTTATTGGCAAAATTTTTGGCCAAGCCAATACCAGAGGACTGCACCTGCTTCTCCAGAAAACTAAGGCCAGGAGGGGAGGCGGAGTCGTGTGTCCCAGAGGAAGGAGACGTGCAAAAGCCTGGAGGCGGGTCTCTGAGGAAGTTGCAACATCATCCCTAGTCTGAGGTCATCTTGTCCTCGGATCTCAAGGTCATTTTTCTTACTGAGCTCAAGTTTAAGTTTCCCAAGGGAAGAGCTGAGCACAAACCGTAGCAATTAAAGATGGTCTCATTTAATCTCTTCATTTTACAGCTGCAAAAGGAAAAAAAAATTAAAAAGACAGAAATGCTCCTGGAGGGTGAGGACACAGCCCGAGCTAGCTGCAAGCTGGGCTGCCGTGCGGGTCTGTCTGCGTCGAACTGCCGATCTACAAACTCGGCGTCGGACAGGATGGGCAGGGCGGGCAGTGCCGGCCACCACGGCATCTCCTCAGAGCCTGTCGCCAGAGAGCGGCCCGACTCGGGACATTCAGTCCGCGCTCCGGTTACACGATGGCCCTGGAGAGAGCGCTTCCACAGGCCCAGTCCCCCGGGGCGCCCGGGGTGGCGTGGTGCTGGTGCTCTCTCCTACCTGGTTATTTATTCATTGACTTAATGCTACGTACGTGGTTCTCAGACTAGCTCCCAAACGTACTGAAAGCAGCATTTGGCATGCACCACCTCGTAGCAACGTGCATCAAACAGGCAAATGAGCACTATGCAACGCTAAACTCATGTCCAAGTAGACGGAAAAGTTTTAAGAAAAAATAATGAACCTTCTAGAAGAAACCGTAAGGGAATATATATATATCGTTATGTAATTTAAATCTTATGTATATTAGAAAAATATCTATCTACAAAAGTAAGAGGAAAACAAACAGGGAAAACAGATGCAATCCATTTCAAATATAAGTGATCAATACTCTTTGTAAACGACAGGCTTTCATAAACAGGAAGAGAAAGGTAAACGCTCCCATTCACATGGCGCTGAAGGACACAAAGAGCCAACTGCCTTGGGACCATGGGAGGAGCCACCAGAGACAAGGTCTCACGTCATCTGAAACCCCGGTGACAGCGTGCGCGTCGTGTAGGCACCTGCGCTGACTCCTGCTGGCCTGCCGGCTTGTCCGACAGTCACGTAACATCGGTGACAGACGTGTGATCCGTATCCATACGGTGAGGAGCCTCCTCTCAGTGCATCTCTTCTAGGATGTGGGTCACTTAGCTGGTCATGACCCTCATCAGGTAACCTCGCAAGGTGGTGTGAGGCTCAGCCCCTCACACGCGTGCTCACATGTGCACACGTGTGCACACACAATAAATCCAGCGCAGTGCATGGCACAATCTCCCAGCGCAGTGCATGGCATACGCTTCAAGCTCCACGTAAGTCTTCTCCTTCTTTCATGCTTCATCTTAGGTAGAAGCCGTGTCATTCCAGAAAGGAGAAACCCGCAAGAGCTACAGTTTAAAGAGGAATCGTCACAGGACGCACGGCCATGTCCCAGGACTTAAGGGCAGAAACTACAGCCAGTCTCACTGCGAATGAGAAAACGGGCCTGGGAGCAGTGCAGGGACAGGCTCTCTGACCGGGGCAGTGGCGGCAGAGCCAGTCCAGGTGCCTCGTTCAGGGCTGCCGCTGCCCCGGAGAGTGCCATGAGGACAGATGCCATCGCCCGCGTCACCGTCACACCTCTCGCCCATAACAAACACCGGCTCTTGCAAGAAAGGCCGGGGCGGGGGGGGGGGGGGGGGGGGGCTGTCTAATGAGCCTCGTCGCAGAGGTGCCATCAAACCGTACCCTTCCAAGTTCCACAACCCCTCATGGAAAGCAGTGACAACGAGCCCGTCGGGTGAGGGGGTCACCTCCGGCCCAGAAGGGAGAAGAACTAACCAAAGTCGGGGCCGCAAACCAGGCCCCTCAGCAAACGGGGCTCCTCTTGGACTTAACGCCGCCGGTTTAGCAGCAAACACACCCGCTGACCTCACCCCCAGAGACGCGTTTTCAGGATGGGGGTGGGGGGACACTCGGCAACGTCTTTCATTTCCGAATGGCGGAGTGTCGTCTCCTCGCTCGGGACACACACCAGGTCACGGAGGCAGAAGCGGCACGTGTGCAGTGACCCGGGGAAGACCACATGTGCACGACACAGCCTTGGCTTCCCGCCTGCACAAAATCTAAATGAACTCCACACGCAGTAGGGAGAACACGGCCGTCCCCCGAGAACGGAGTTCCAGGGAGACCGTCCAAAGGGAAGGCTGAGCGCAGAGTACGTCCCAACGCCAGGTCGGGCCGTTTTGTCCTGCCACACGTACCTTGGAACTTTCTGGATCATTCACGCAAAGTGCTTCGTCACTCTTGGTACGTGTCTCCATACAGACGTGTCCTCTGCTCGGCCATTAGCTGACAGGCATGGCTTTGGCGTCCGTGTTACTTTCCCTGAGAAGGCGTTTCTCCTTTCCCCCCATCTAGCAGGAGCAGCGTTAGAGTTTGATCGGACGGAAGCAAACCGTCGTGTGGGGAGTCGGCTGCACCCGGCACAGCACCGTCCCCGCACAGAAACGGCAGGAAAACGCAGAGTGGGTCGCTGGCAGAACCAGCTGCTCAGGGCTTCTGAGCGCGAGACCAGTGACCTGATTTGTTCGTTGTGAAACTACAGGCCCCTATTCGGAGTCTGACCTATTTCCCTTCTGCTGGTGATAACATACTCAGGGTTCGCGCAGAGAAGCTTCGTGCCGAGAAACGAGACACCGATGCAGTGAAAGGCCTGCGATCGCTTCGGACAAGAGCGCCTGGGCAGAGCCGAGGAAACGCCACCTCCAGCCTCCGGGGCGTCCAGACGCGTCCGCCAGGGCCGCTCACGTGTTCTGTCTGCGGCTTTCCCGACACTTTAATGTTTTCAACGGTGTTCTTACATGTACGTCACATACGGTGAAGAGCACGGTGACAGGCGCTTGCGTGTGCGTGTGTATGTGTGCGTGTGTGCAGGTGTGTGTGTGTGCATGTGCGTGTGTGCATGTGTATGTGTACGTGTGTGCGGGTGTGTGTGCGCGTGTGTACGTGTGTGTGTGTGCGTGTGTGTGTGTACGTGTGTGCAGGTGTGTGTGCGGGTGTACAGGTGTGTGCGTGTGCGGGTGTGTGTGCGTGTACGTGTGCGTGTGTGCGTGTGCACGTGTGTGTTCGTGTGTGTGCGCATGTACGTGTGTGCGTGTGTGTGTGTACGTGTGTGCGCGTGTGTACGTGTGTGCACATGCGTGTGTGCGTGTGTGTGCGCGCATGTGCGCGTGTGTGTGTGTGTGTGTGTGTGTGTGTGTGCAAAAGAGCCATAAAACCAGTACCACGGGCTTGTCCCCCGGCTTAAGACCAGGACGTGGCCGGTCCCTTGGAAATGCCTTCCCGAGCTTGCGCTCCTCCTCGGACCCCCTCTGTGGGGCAGGTGGGGTCCGGCTCTCTCGCCACACTCTGCCAAGATGACACACACCTGCCCTGTGGCTGTGACGTGCCCTTTCTCAGGCGGCCGCCGTCGGCTCTTGGTGGGTCGCGTGTGCTGGCGTCCCGGCACCTGCCTGCATGAGGGGAGGAGACGCCCCGGCAGCACGATGGCCCGCCGCCTGCCGACTCCCAGGCGCCACGTCGTTGCTGGTTCTGGAATAAAGGCCGTGCCTATGTCCCCTGCGGGTCCTCGGCTCTTGTCCAGTCTGCCCAGATCCAGTGTGAACCGCCGTGACCACAGTCATCGGCAAGACCCGCTGCGGAGGTGACCGCGATGCTGAGCACCCCAGTAGCCCCGCCACGGTTTCAGGGGCATGCTCTTTCCTCGTGTCCGTGTGCACGTAACAGGTGTGCTCCGTAGGTATTTTAGAAGTCGCTTTCTCAGGAAGGGGCAGGTTGCCTCCATTAGCACAGGCTCCAGGCTGAGAAAGGCCGACCTGCCTCTCCCCCAGGATGGCAGGGTCCTTCCCTGACTCACGTCACTCAGCGTTCCAGGCACGTTGTGGGACAGGCAGGTCGGCCTTTCTCAGCCTGGAGCCTTTGAAACAACTATCGTGTCGAGGTGTTAAAGAAAGCTTGTACACAACAACGAGCGAACTGGGAAGAACAGGTGTCCCGGAATCCAAGAATTCGTGGCGTAGAGAAATGAAGAGAAATGTGAGTGTCTCAGGTCACAGGGTAGACGTTAAATTGGAAATGAGAGACATTTGTTTCTCTAAATTTGAAGGAAAGGAGGGTAAGGTGGATAATAATGGAGAAAACAGGGCGACCGTATCCAAGCAACAGTAAGAAAATTCAGGTCAGATGGCCCTGTGCTGAGTACGAGAAGTTTCATGGTAGAACGTGAAAACAATGTATCTGCTGGAATTAAGAGGAATAAAAATGATAGAACAAAGCAACTAAATATCAGATGAATTCAAGATACAAGCTACATTGGACCCTGTTCATTTCTAGAGGAAAAAACCAACTGAATTCACGACGTTCTATGTCAGAGTTTCAAGATGGGCAAAGCCAACATGGAGCAAGGTTCATCGGCAGAACTCAGGGTGTCGGTTAAACCCAACTACGTGGGGAGAACGCAGGACATGATGATGCAATAAGGTGAGAGGAAGAGGTCAAGTCCCTGGACATTGGGAAAACGCAGCCTTGATTCCAGAAAACGGGGATAAGACACAGATGGTGTCAGAAGGAGCGAATCACTTCAGATAAGTGTCTGTGCCCAGACCAGCCTAGAGCTCATTGATTAGAACTGAAATAAGGTCGAATTAAAGTAAGAACATAATAGAGCTGATCCAAAAGTGGTGGAAGTTAATGAGGAAGAGACAGGCAGAGAAACCCAAGTGTCGAAGTCCCCGGGAGATCTTGAGGCCCTTTCTGCTCGGTGGACAGAGTGTGTCATGAGTTAAGTCCCATGCCGCTCTTTTGGAAGGGGGGTGGGGCGAGGCCCTGACCGAGGCATGAGATACATAGTAACCACTCGTGTTTGCCTTCGGGAAACGACGCACGGGCTTACTCTGTATCATCAGCCACATCTCTCTGGCTCACCATACTTGCCTGTACACCAAGTCTCGTCGGAAACCTTCCCCGTGTGCCGAGCTGAGGAAAGTCTCCAATCTTTGCCCTGGAAGCAGCTCTAATAAAAAGAGGGGAAATGCAAGGGACTCGAGACGTTGCGATGAGAAGCAAGCACGCAGCGGAGAGGAGGCTGGGAGCATGTCCTGTGTGATTTTGGCTGACGTCGAGCCAGCGGGCCACACCTTGTGCATACCTGGGCTGTGCAGCCCAGAAATAGGTGTGTCACCGAGCGTTCCGGGATAAGTCCAGGCAAAGACCCTCCTGTGTCCTGTCACATTTACGGCTCAAAATACTGGGGCTTAAGCCAGCTCTCCTAGAAGGAAGTACGTTCACTCAGCATGTGCTGAACTCAGTCCCCCGGCCCCCCTCGGCGGGGCCCGCGGAGGACCGAACAGGAAAAGGTGTTCACACCCATAACCTCTGGGTGTGCCTGGGAAAGAGGTTGGGGGCAGGGTGGGAAGGCGCAGGTCCGCACCCAGGGAGTTAATCTCTTCCTTTCAACACGTCAAAATGATTTGACGGCTGTAATTTCAAATTAGGTTCTTTCGGAACTGACACCAGATCAAAGCAGTTTTCTGTTTTCCCGCTTGGACACAGGGACCCAGGGACCCGTTGCGCTCCTCTGTGTGTGCACACGGGTGTGTTCTCACCTGTAGAGGAAGCAACGACGTTTTTGGAACTCTCCCCCTTGTGCAGAACCACGGAAGCACGCGAGTCAGGCACAGAGCGACCTTGGCCTTCACCGGGTGCTCGGGCTCTGCAGCGCGCCCTGTCCGGGCGGGGTACCAGCGTCCTCAGCGCTGCCCAGGCCCGTCCCTCTGCAAGGCGCCTGCGCCGCCGAGGTCAGGGAGCAGCCAGGGCTGTGGCTGCGTGCCGGCCGCGTGCGACGGGCCGCCTCCGGCTCCCTGCCTGCCCAAAGCGTCTCCGTCGTCCGTGTCGTTTGTGTTCAAAACGACTGTTCGCCACGTTCCTGCGACGCTCCCAAGCCGAGACATCTCGGAAACGGGGGCTCCGCACAGGAGCCCCGTGAGGTACTCTGATGATTCGGGTCACTGAAGGCCTGTAAGGGGGTGGATACGTTTATAATCAAAACAGGAATTCAGCACAAACGGCCGCGTAAGGCAGCCCCAAAGTCCTCTTCTACATTAAAGCAATGAGGACGCTGGTGAAAATGGCCAGAATTCACATTTTTCAGAGAAAGTGAAGCACATCGCTTTAGTAATCCAGGCAACAATGATGCAAGACCAACCTAGAGGCACAGGGCACCAGAGCACGCCCCACGCTGGGGGCTCCCCAGTTCAGCGGGAAGCTGGACCCCCCCAGGCTGGACCCAAAAGCAGGAGAGCACAGCTGGTCTCGGTCCCGCGCGCCATGGCCACATCGTTGTCCCCATCTAAGCCACCTCGGGGTTCCTTGGAGGGTCCCTCTTCACCAGGCTGTCCTGACTGCCCTGCCCGGAGGTTGCCCAGTGCGAAGAGCTCTTCTCCAGGGATCTCTGTCTGAACAGCCAGTCAAAACGTCACCGTGGTGGCCACTGAGACAGTGGGCACACGTTGGGGTGAGCACTGAGGTGATCAGAGAGAGGAAAAGGTGAGGCTGGGGCAGGAGATGTCCACAGGAGCTTGGAAAAGCTCCAGCAAATTCCTGAGAAGAGGGAGAGCCGTGCGCATGCCCAGGAAGGCTGCGAGGAGGCCCTAAGCTCTCACCTCAGGCGTGATTCCGACTCCAGAGGCGGGCGTGAGTGGCATCTGAGGGGACATCCGGTGCCTTCGCGAAGCAGAGTCTGCAGGGCTGGTCCCACAGACCCCCTGAGGTTACCTGGATGAGCTGTTTGTGGCGCATCTCCTTTCAGGAAGGTGTTTACCTGAGACTGACTGCGCTGACTGCTAATCACCTTGTAGATGGTGGTCAGAGGCTTTGTGCCTTCAATGTGTCAAATAAAAGACCCACCAACCAAAAGAAATGAACCATGAAGGTCCCCGAATAAAATAGGACAAAGCATTGACTTAACGTGTGTTCAAACGGCCTACATGGATCAGCTGCACACGGTGACAAAGGCTGACGTGTCCCAGCTGTGCTGGCATTTACTTCCTTAATAATCAGTGTTGGCAAAGAGGAACGAAATTCCCGATCAGCACGTGGTCCTTTCTGCAGCTGAGCCCACTGGTGCAATCTTGCGGGCCCCACTGAATGCGTTTCAGTTTTTCACTGGTGACCGGTTACCCGTCCTGGCTGTGTATCCGTCTGTCTGAACAGAAAGCACTGAAAATGGCTTCGAAGTCTGTGTGAGAGTGTCCTCAGGGTGCGTGTGTGCGCGTGTGCACACGTGTGTTTCTGCGTGTGAGTGTGTGTACACGTGTGTGCGTGTGCGTGCATGCGTGCTCATGTGCATGTGTGTGTGCATGTGTGTGCTCATGTGTGTGTGCGCGTGCGTGCGTGTGCACATGTGTGTATGTGTGTGTGTGTTCATATTCGTGCGTGTGCATGTGTGTGCACATATGCATGTGTGTGTGTGCGCGCGCGTGTGTGTGATCTCGTAGCTACGAGCACGTTGCCTTATCGATGAGACAGAGACAGATCTCACAAGCGGCGCGTCTGGGTTTGGCTTTGGGACCTGCTGCCATCTTCTGCTGCCACACAATTGGCACAAACTACGGGAAGTGTCTTTCTGCCCCCTTCTCAGGCCTACCACCCCATTTAGCCCCGGATTAAAGAAAATATTGAATTTTATTTCCTGAGACTTGAAAGCAGCCACGCCAGGCCCCCCCGTACGGGAGGTATTTCTGGGGGCGCTCTACAGGGTGGGGGGTCCTTGCTGCAGCGCTGAGAAGAAAGCAGCAGCGGGGACATCGCAAGTCTTGCCAGTCGCGGGTCCTGCCACTCAAGGATGCAGAAATGAAAACCATTGAAAAGGCCGGTGCTGGCCCTGCGGTCGCCCTTTCTCTCGGCCCAGCGCTCTGGCCCGCAGTCAAGGCCAGCAGCTGGCACCGCAGACGAGCCTTAGTGGGTCAGGTTGGAGCCCTTCATCTGTACCCACCACACACCAGGGCCCGTCTGAATGAGACCTTCAGAGCCAGCGCTCTCTGCTTATTCTCCGTTTCGGGCAAGATGCGTCTCTGTGGCTCGGAAGACAATGGCCGTGCTCCGTCCCTCTCCGTGGAGCTCTTGGCAGCCGACAAAGAGCCCGGCATCTGCTCTGCGCCCTGCGTTTCCCACTGAGCTCGCTTGGTGCGGGCCGCACACACCAGGTCTCCAAAAGCACCCGCGACACAGTCACAGCCCCTGGCTGATCGCTGAGTGCGCTGGGGCCGACATGCGCGTCCCTCGCAGCTCAGCGAGTTTGGGAACCGGCGATGGCAGTCCTGAAGGGCCTGGCAGGGCCACCACGGGAGCTTCGGTCAGCAGACAGTCCACACACACGCACATGTACACACACGCACACGTGCACACGCACGCACACACGCACGCACACGCACGCGCACACACGCACACGTGCACACGCACGCACACACGCACGCACGCGCACGCACACGCACGCGCACACATGCATACGCGCACGCGCGCACACGCACACGCGCATGTACGTGCACACACGCACGCACGCGCACACACATGCACACGCGTGCACACACACACACACACACACACACACACGTCACTCCTGAAAACAGTGCTCTTGTCCCGTCCTCCTGGGTGCCGTGAGCACTCAGTTCCACAAGGGCTGCTTGGTGCGCATCGGGACAAGGCAAGGTGGTGGCCGTGTAGCAGCCCGCGACGCCCGCCCTCCGAGGCGTGGGAGCGCAGATCGGTCGGCACGTGGGCTCCGCTCATGCATCGAACAGACACGTCTTCCTCCTCGACTCTTTCCCGATTTGCCCGAAGAAAGTGAGCGGTGTGCCCTGCAGGGCTTCATGCACTCGGCCTTGTTGGCCGCCCACTACCCTCTCTATTTCCTACAAATGTGGACGTTTGAGCAGAGTCAAGCTCAAACTTTTGGCAAGAAAGTACATCGGCGATGCGGGGCCCGTCCCGTGGGTTCGCCTCCCTTGTTCGGTGGCAGCAGACGCCGACGGGCCCGGGGGTGCCTGGATCTACGATCTCGTGGGGTGAGAAGACGGCGGCCCTCAGCGCTCTCGTGTTCTGTTAGCCGGACGACATGCAGAGTCAGGAAGCAGCAGCGCCGGGTCTGCAGGAGGCCACCCAGGAGGAGGCTGCAGGGACAGCCCGGCGCGCCCTCAGCCTGTCGGGGACGTGGGTGCGGAGCGTCCTGGAGAGCACAGGTCCTGAAAGGGCGGAGAGCGCCGTCGGGGGCCAACCCAGAGGGAACTGCCCCCCACACAGCGGGGGGCCCCCAGGCCGGACGTCACAGAGATAGCAAGTGAGATTCAGGATGGCAAACGTCATTTGGAAACGACAGCATGAAAGCCACGGTCCTCGCCACGATGTCCGTTGTCGTACGTGCAGAAACGGAAGGAGACTCACGCCTGTTTGGCGCCTCCCACGGACCGACTTCCGGGTGGGGGTCCCTCCCCTGCGACCAGCGGGTGGGGCTGGAGCGGTAGGTCCGGGGGGGCTGGGCCCTGGCAAGGGTAAGCGATCCCCAGAAGACGGGCTCCAGCTCCCCCGCAACGAGGCCACGTCGGAACTGCGAAGGCCACCAGGTGGAGCGTGCCCCAGGGCAGGGAAGGGGACGACCCCCCGTGACCCAGACGTGGGGTGTTAAACTCCCAGAGGGACGAAGGGGCAGTGGCGGCCAGCCCGGGGGTGACGGAGCAGGCGGAGGGTGGGGCTGGAGCACGGTGGAAGCCAGGCTCTGGGCGTCCAGTCCTGGGGCTCCCGGCCACAGGCCCCGGGGGGTGGCTGGGCGGTGGGGCTGTCGTCAAGCGGTTGTGCGAAAGGATGAAGGCGAAGCCACAGGGTCCCGCGAGCTGTTCAGTAATGCGGACACTCGCCCACGTAAGGGGGACGCGCAAGGACACAGCCGCAGCCCCGAGGGGAGGACTGGCGCCGATCACCCCGAGGCCTGAGCTCTCCTACAGTTCTGACCACGATCAGTAGTCATTCCTGGCGTAAGGCTGGTCCCAGGGAGGCGGCATTTCCCATCCCGTAGCGTTTGCAGGAAGTAGGTGCGTATCGTACACGATCGAAGAACCACATCCGTGTGAAACCCCACTGCGACACGCGGTCCCCAGGCCCCGTCACGCCGCCGCCCCTTCCTGGGCACAAACAGCACACACGCTGCCCGACTCCTGCCCGATGTCTGGGACCGTGGCCACACGTCCGCCCGCTGGCGAGTCAGCCGCGAGGGAGCAAGCCCTCGCCGCCCCGGGCCCCAGGAAGGGAGACTCGTGGCAAAGCATCTACAGAGACAAGATCACTCGTTCTCTTCCCGGTAGCCGCCCCTCCCCACCCGCAGTCGCAAACCGGGCCGTGGCCTTAGAAGACGTGGGGCGGCCGTCGGGTCAGTGTTCGTAGTGTTGTGGACGCCGTGCACCGACCCGGAAATCCGTCCTCCGGCATCTGCCGGGAAGCAGGCAAAGGGTAAGCCCAGCCGTCTCCAAAGCGGCGGCACCTGCTCTGCCCGGGAGCCAAGCGGCCCTCCCCGAGGCCTGGACCTCGCCGGGGTCCTCAGAGCAGCAGGCAGGTGCGAACGGACCACAGCTGGTTCGCATCTCCGGTGGGAGCTGAAGTCCAACAATGTGGCTGTGCACAAGGTTGCAGGACCAGCTTGGTCTGCAAGGCCAGTGAAAGGCCCCTATTCGGGGCCACAGCTCAGGCGCCGCGGAGCAGGGGTTTGAACCTGTTCGTTTTCCAAAGCTCGTGCTCTCTCCCCGGGGTGGGTGGTGGCGTGTGTCCACTTGGCTGGGCCGTGGGGGTGACCACTAGGTCTGGGCGTACTTTGAGGGGTCCCCTAAATGAGACGAGCATTTGGACCCATCGATGCAAAGCGGAAGAGTGTCCTTGCCAATGTGGGGGGGCCTCGTCCACCCCACTGAGGGGCTGCATACGGCAAGGGCCAAGTGAGGGAGAGGTTCTTCTCTCCGCCCGACTGGACGTCGGTCTCCGGCCTTCGGGCTTGGACTCGGGCTGACGCGCAGCCATCGGCCCCACTCCTGAGCCTCCAGCGTCCTCATGGCTGGCCCCGGGGCTCCTGGCTCAGCCCACGTCCACCCCACGGTCTCTGTTTCCCCAGAGAGGCTGGACAAACCCGTCACTACTCCGTATGGGAATCTTAATTTGAAGGAACAGCGGTGCTTCGAGGAGCACTTGGTTGTTGTTGAAATGAATCTGAAGTCCACCCGGGAGTGTGAATAGAAGCTTCAGGAAGATGGTGATCTGCATTATTAACAGCTTTTTGGTGATGCTCTTAGGCAGCAGCCTGCTCTTACCCCAAAACGGGGCCATTGGAGACCAACACTCATCAGCTCCTAATTTCTGTGGGTCAGGAATTTGGGAGAGGCTGAGCGTAGTGGTTTGGGTTCAAGGTCATTCGCAAGATTGCAAGAAAAAAAGTTGAGCAAGACGACCAGAATACTGGATAATGGGTGTTTCCTTACAGCCCGAACGCTGAGCGGTGACGTTGTTTAAAACTCACTGAAAACCTGAGTGACAGACTTGCTGCGGGTGAATTTTATGTAAATTACGGTCCAGGAAAGCTGTTTTCAAACCAAGAAAAACCAAGAAAAACCAAGTACGAGGACTAAATCTAACACACTGGGCAGTGCCTGTACAGGAAGAACTATCACACATTCCTGACACAACGAACCTCTTAATAAACGAAAGAACTTAGCGGGTTGGTGGCCTGGAAGGTGCGAAGTTGTTTATAACCCATTTCTGTCCACGTGCTCCCTAGACGCCGTGACACCGCCCTCTGGACGGACCCAGCAGGCTTCTGCTGTCGTGCTGAGCTTGACAGGGTGACTCCACAGACTTACTTGGAGACACACAACGTCAGGAACGGACACGGCCATCCCGACAAATGAAAACAGCTGGACGACTTACCCCTCCGGCCATCGGCGCTGCTGTGAAGCTGTCGTGAGGAGGACACCGTGGGACTGGGCTCAGGACAGGCACGGGGGCCAATGGAGTGAGCAGAGCGCCCAGGCACAGACCCGCCCAGGCACAGCGCCAGCGCGTGGGGCGGGCTCCGGCGGCCACGCCCGAACGGAAGTGCGGCCCGGGCCCCTGCGGCTCATCGTGCGCCCGTCACACGCTCCCATGACCAACGCCAGACGTACCGTGGACACACGTGGAAGGCAAACCCCTGAGCGGCTCAGAAGAAAACAGAGGGGAGCATCCTCAAGTCCTTACAGAAGGCAGCGACCCCTCCCCCGGGGCAGGAGAACAGCTAACCACACGCATGCACCAAGACCCCCCGATGTATGACAGGCACCAAGACCCCCCGATGTATGACAGGCACCAAGACCCTCCGATGTAT
>PVJL010013325.1:0-14821 GCA_004026885.1 Lyroderma lyra
AAATATTTTCTCCCATTCAGTTGGCTGTCTCTTTGCCTTGTTGATGGTGTCTTTTGCTGTGCAGAAGCTTTTTAGTTTAATATAATCCCATTCATTTATTTTTGCTTTTACTTCCCTTGCCTTTGAGGTCAGGTTCATGAAGTCTTCCTTGAGTCCTAGGTCTATAAGTTTAGTACCTATGTCTTCTTCTATACAGTTTTTTGTTGCAGGTCTGATATGAAGGTCTTTAATCCATTTCGAGTTAATTTCTCTATATGGAGAGAGTTCACAGCTCAAGTTCATTTTTTGCATATATTATACCAGTTTTCCCAGCACCACCTACTAAAGAGCTTGTCTTTTCCTCATTGTATGTTTTTTACTCCTTTATCGAAAATTATATATGCATAAATGTATAGGATTATTTCTGGTTTTTCAGTTCTCTTCCCTTCGTCTTTATTTCTGTTCTTCTGCCAGTACCAAACTGTTTTGACTATTGATGCTTTGTAATATCAATTGAAGTCAGGGAATGTAATGCCACCAGACTTATTTGTTTATGTAGTATTTCTTTTGCAATTCTTGGTCATTTGTTTCCATATAAATTTACTAATTCTTTTATCTATTTCACGAAAGTATGATTGTGGGATTTTAAGGGGTATTGCATTAAATATGTAGATTGCTTTAGGAGAATGTCCATTTTAACAGTGTTAAATTTTCCAACCATGAACAGGGGATATTTTTCCACCTCTTCAAGTCTGTTTCAATTTATTTCAAAAGTTTCTTATACTTTTCTGTGTATAAGTGTGACACTCTCTTCATTAACTTAAACCTCAGGTATTTCATTCATTTTGTTTTGATTGAAAATGTAATTGATTCCCTCCTTTCTTTTTCTGTGGATTTGTTGTTTGTATATAGGAATTCTGTTGATTTTTTTACATTTGTTTAGTATCCTGCGACTTTACTATATTTGTTTATTGCTTCTAATAATTTCTTGGTAGAATCTTTGGAATTTTTTGTATAAGGTGTCATGTCATCGGCAAGTAGTGACAATTTGACCTCTTCTTTCCAAATTTGGATAGCTTTGATTCCTTTCCCTTCCTGATTGCTGTGGCGAGAACTTCCATTACTATATTCAATAACAGTGGTGACAGGGGGCATCCCCTGTCCTGTTCCTGATTTTAAGGAAGAGGCTTCAGCTTTTCCCCATTGAGTATGGAGTTAGTTGAGGCCTTGTCATATATGGCCTTTATGATGTTGAGATGCTTTCCTTCTATACCTATTTTATTTTGTGCTTTGATCATAAATGGATGCTGTATCCTGTTGAAAGGTTTTTCAGCATGAATGGGAAATGGTCTTATGTCCTTGATCTTTGATTTTGTTAATTTGGTGTATCCCATAGTTTGATTTTCGTATGTTTAACCATCCTTGTGCTCCTGGGATGAATACCACTTCATCTTGGGGTATGATCTTTTTGATGCATCGATACATTCTGTTTGCTATTATTTTGTTTAGAATTTGTGCATCTTTGTTCATCAGAGATAATGGCGTAGAGTTCTCTTTCTTTTTATTGTCTTTGCCAGGCTTTGGTATTAGAGGAATGTTTGCCTCGTAGAACGAGTTAGGAAGTATTGCTTCTTCTTCAAATTTTTGGAGGACTCTGAGGATGATAGGAGTTTATTATTCTTTGAATACTTGGTAAAACTCACTGGTGAAACGATCTGGTACATGGCTTTTGCCTTTCAGGAGATTATGGATAGTCATTTTAATCTCTTCACTATGAATTGTTCTATTTAGATTATCGAGATCTTCTTGGTTCAATCTAGGTAAACTATAAGGTTCTAGAAACTTGTCCATTTCTTCTAGGTAGTTCAATTCAGTGGCATAAAGTTCTTCATAAGATTTTCTTATAATCCTATGTATTTCTGTGATATCCGTGGTAATTTCTCCCTTTTCTTTTCTAATTTTGGATATATGTGTCCTTTCCTTTCATCCTTTGATTATTCTCGCCAAGGATTGTCAATTTTGTTGACTTTCTCAAAGAACCAGCTCTTTGTAATATTAATTTTTTCTATAGTCCTTGGGTTCTCTAATTGGTATATCTCTGCTTTAATTTTTATTATTTCCTTTCTTCTGTTGACTTTGGGATTTGTGTGCTCTTCTATTTCTAGTTCTTTAAGATGGTATGTGAAGTTGTTTCCTTGTGATTTTTCTTGTTTCTTAAGACAGGACTGTATTGATATAAATTTCCCTCTTATCACTGCTTTAACTGTGTCCCCATAATAATGGTATGTTGTATTTTCATTGTCAGTAATTTGTATATATTTTTAAATCTCATCTTTTATTGTTCTTTTATCCAGTCCTTTTTAAATGAGCTGTTCTTAATCTCCATGTACATGTGTTTTTTTCTGCTTTCCTTTTACAGTTGATCTCCAATTTGAAAGCATGGTGGTGTGAGGATACACATGGTATAATTTCAATCATCTTCAATTTGCTGAGCCTCCTTTTCTGTCCCAGCATGTGGGATGTCTTTGAGAATATTCCATGTGCACTAGAAAAAAAGGAATAGTCCTCTTTTGCTTCATGAAGTGTCCTGCCAATATCAATTATGGCCAATTACTGTAATGTGTCATTCAGTGCTAATGTTTCCTTATTTACTTTCTGTTTGGTTGATCTGTCCATGGCTGTTAGTGCTGTGTTTATGTCTCCCACAATGATTGTGTATTTCTCCAGTTTCTCCTTTCAATTCTGTTAGTAGTTTCTTTGTCTATTTTGGTGCATCCTGGTTAGGAGCATATATATTAATTAGTCTCAAGTATTATTGTTGCTGTATTGTGCCTTTTATCATTATGTAATGTCTGTCCTTGTATTTTACTATCCCTTTTAACCTGACTTTTATTTCATTAGGTATAAGTATGGCAACTCCTGCATTTCTCTGGTCACCATTTGGTTGAAGTATTATTTCCCATCCTTTCACTCTGAGTCTGTGTTTGTCCTAATGGCTGAGGTGGGTTTCTTGGAGACAGCACATAGATAGATACTGTTTTTTAATACAGTCTGCCACTGTGTGTGTTATTGGTGAGATCGGTCCGTTAACATTTAGAGTGATGATGGATATACGAGGATTTCCAGTGACCATTACTTATTTCTTTGTTTGATTTGTTTTATTTTTCTTTCTTTCCTGTTGCCCCAACTTTATTCCATTTTTCCTGATGTTTTGTTTCAGGTCGAAGAGACTCTTTCAGTATTTCTTGGTGTGCTGGCCTTGTCCTGTCAAATTCTCTCAACTTCTGTGTGTCTGAGAAGGTCTATATTCCACCTTCATATCTGAAAAATAGTTTTGCATGATAAATTATTCTTGTGTATAAGTTACTCTCTTTTCAGTTTTTGTATATTGGATTCCACCCTCTTCTGGCTTGCTCCATTTCCGGTGAGAAACAGGATGCCATCCTGATGGGTTTTCCTCCAAAAGTTATAGTTCTTTTTTCCCTGCCTCCCTTGAGAATTATCTCTTTCTCTTTAGTTTTAGATATCTTTAGTACCATGTGTCTTGGAGAAGATCTGTCATGGTCCAGGTTTCCAGGGGACCTGTTTTGTTTTTCTACTTGTGGTTCCAGTTCTTTCCATAGGTTTGGAAAGTTCTCATCTAGTATTTGTTTGAGTGTGCTCTCTGTAGAATGCTCTACCCATTCTTCGATTTCTATTATCCTGATGTTGTTTTGTCTCATGGAGTCAGATAGTTCTTGCAGAATTTTTTCAATCTTTTTGCTTCTATAGTCCCTTCCTTCCTCTTTCTTAGCTGTTTCCATGTTCTGATTTTCAATATCAATAATTATTTCCTCCATGAGGTTGGCCCTGTTTCCTATGGCAGTATTCAGTGTCTCACATTTTTTACTGTCCTATTTATCTCTCACATATCTATCTCAATCTTCCTTATGGTTTGAATTTCTTTGTTAAATTCTTCCTTTTGTTCATGGAGTTTTGATTTATGTCATTCATCTCCTTATTTATGTTGTTTGAATCAGTCATGGTGCTCTGCCAGTATGTTTTCATTTCTCTCAGAGCCTTTAGAATGGCTACTTGAAGTTCCCTGTCACTTAAGCCAGAATCTTCTAGGTCTAAGAGGCTGTCTTGATAAATATCCTGATCTTTTGGAGGAGTTTTACTTTGAAGGAATGCATCCTGTATGCTGGGTTCTTTCTCATTGACATGAGTGCGTTATGTTCAGTTGTAGTGCACGAAAGCCCAGATTGGTACTTTTAAGGAGTCTTGGTGTAGGGCAGACACAAGGTGGCACTGCTGTCGGCAAGTTTGAGGAGAGAGGGTTTGTCTATTTTTTATTTCTGGTCTCCTGCTACATTTGGAGTCAGTGTGCATATGTCATGATCCCTTCACTTCCTGCATTTTGTTGGTTGGGGAGGCTGTAGGGAATTTAAGATGTCAAGAAAAGGCACACTGGCACAACTCCTCCTTCTGCCCTCTGCTGGGGAAGCTGGGTGATGCGGGCCGAGGCTGCTCCTGCTGGCTGGGGCGAATGCTATAAAAACCGCCTTTCTTTCCAGGCCTGCTCCAGCCACCAAGTGTTGGGGCAGAGTCTGTGGACTGAAACTAATTTTAGGAGCCAGGGGCATGCGAGCCGGCATGCACACAAGACCGACGATGTTGTTTTGACCCCGCGGTTGAAAGGGAGCCAGTTTGTGTCTGCAGCGGGCGGTATGGCAACTGTAGCCCCATGCAGGAGACGCAGGGGCGCGCCAGAAGCAGGTCAACCTTCACAGCGGGCCGGAAAGGAAGCCGCAGCCTATTGCAGGGGTCGTGTGGTGTCTGCTTGGCAGCCGGCTTGCCCCCGTAGTGGGCCGCAACCAGGAACTGCGGGCTGTGACCAGGAACCTCAGCCCGTGCGTCCCTGCATTGTGTTTCCCAAGAGAGCCCAGTGCCACAATGTTGTCTCTGCAGTTCAGAGTCCTTGCTCTGCCCTGCTAACACTCAAAATTACAGAGGCTGGCTCCCAAGCTCTGTCCCCAACACGCCTCTCCAAATTCCAGCTCTCCAGCCCAGCTCCCTAATGATTCCCACTGTTCTGCCACTTTGCTAGTGATTTTCCTCTTGTCACCTCTTGTCCTCTCCCCCTCCCATGCACTGCACTGCTCCTGGATGGTCAATTTGATCGGGTCCTGTTACGATCCGTATTTGATCCCCCCTCTCTCCGATTCTCCCTCTTCTCTCCAACCTTCAGGTGTTTACTTGCAATACATGGACATCTCAGCTGCTGTTTTTGTCACTCAGAGTCCTCGTTCTTGGATCCTGGGGGCCTTTCAATTGTGTTTTCTGGGAGAGACTTTAGGGACCTCCTATCCAGTCACTATCTTGCCCTCCAAACTCCAAGCATTGAAGAGAATTTTATGAACATCTACAAAAATAAAAGGTTATATTAAATTTGTGGAACCAGCAACCGTTAGTCATGTAATGTCTTCTCTTCTGGTTATTGGATGCCCCTGACTATTGACAGAATGTGAAAAGTGCATGAGGGATCTGAAAATCCATGTTGGATAGTTTTATTCAAACAGGGAAATATGGGCATGACAGATTAATATAGCAGGGTCCAATGAACACAGTTGCCCTGAACTTTGAGTTAACTCTTTTTATACAGAAAATGTACAGGCAGATTCTTCAATATCAAGATGTGGTCACCTGTAAAAAATCACAGGTAGAATCGGGCCACAGTAAACATTTCCTTGAAGCTAGCCAAGCTCAGGTAAGCTCGTTTTCCCAGATCAGGCTCACTGTTGACAGAGCAGTATCCATATAAGTTCTTTTATTTGTAGCTAACTAAGCTCACCTTAACTTGGTTCCTGACAGAATCCTCAAGTTTATTTGTATTAACTCTTTTGCTGTCTAATCACTATCATCTGCCCAAATTCACAGATCCTTCTTGAGAACATGTGGGACACATAAAAACAATCACTAAGCTGGATTTCATTTAACATCTGACTTTATTTCAACTTTCAAATGTAATTAAAACCTGGCACTGTTACTGTGAAGAATCAAATTTCAATAAAATAAGTGTGTCATCTTTTAGCATTTTCCTAAGAAAAAGCAAAAGAATCATCAAGATTTATCAAAAAGCAGAGGACTAACAGAACTTTGAGTAGAATAGAAGTGTTAAGTTAAGCAAGTGTTTTGAATTATCACTTTCTCTAAAGGACAATCGTTTAGTGAGTGGTATCTAACACTTTGGCTTCTCTGGGCCACATTGCAAATAGAATTCTCTTGGGTAACACAGAAAATACAGTAGTAATAACAATAGCTCATAAGATATAACAAAAAATGACACAATTTCGTACAACCACTGTTAAAGGCAGTGTGGAGTTTCCTCAGAAAACTGGGAATGGAATTCCCATTCGACCCAGCAATCCATCTCCTTGGGTTCTACCCAAAAAACTGAAAACTTTGTCCACAAAGACTTATGTCCCCAAATGTTCATTGTAGCACTGCTCACAGTGCACATAACATGGAAACAAACAAAATGCCCTGGGACAGATGACTGGATAAAGAAGCTGAGGTACATATACGCAATGGAATATTACTCAGCTATAAGAAAAGATGAAATATTGTCATTTGCAACAAAATGAATGAACCTGAAGATCATCATACTTAGTGAAATAGGTCAGTCGGAAAAAACAAAGAAGTGTATGATTTCACTCATATGCGGAATATAAAACTGAAAGGAACAAAGAGATAAGAAATGAACAAGCAAACAAACAACCCATGGACATAATCAATAGTTCAATGTTTATTTGGGAATGAGTGGGTTAGGGAGGGGAAAAAGGGGAGGGGGTGTGGGAGGATGATGGGGAAGCTAATTATAAGGTGATGGAAAGAGAACTCACACTGGGTGGTGCATATTATACAATAAATTGGCAATGCACTGTAGAATTGTATGCATGAAACCTATGTTACCCTTGCTAACAGAGGTCACCCCAATAAGTCTGAAAATAAAACTGAATTTTAAAAATTTTCTCCAATGTTTTAGAAGTAAAATATCCAACGAGCTTCATATAAGGCAGGCCTGACCAACCTGTGGACCAGGATGGCTTTGAATGTAGCCCAATACAAATATTTAAAACGTAACAAATTGTGTCATTTTTTTTATATCTTATGAGCTATTGTTAGTACTACTGTATTTTCTGTGTTACCCAAGAGAATTCTGTTTGCAATGTGGCCCAGAGAAGCCAAAGTGTTAGATACCACTCACGTAAACGATTGTCCTTTAGTGAAAGTGATAATTCAAAACACTTGCTTAACTTAACACTTCTATTCTACTCAAAGTTCTGTTAGTCCTCTGCTTTTTGGTAAATCTTGATGATTCTTTTGCTTTTTCTAAGGAAAGTTCTAAAAGATGACACACTTATTTTATTGAAATTTGATTCTTCACAGTAATAGTGCCAGGTTTTAATTCAATTTGAAAGATGAAATAAAGTCAGATGTTAAATGAAATCCAGCATAGTGATTGTTTTTATGTGTTCCACATGTTCTCAAGAAGGAACTGTTAATTTGGGCAGATGATAGTGATCAGACAAAAAGAGTTAATACAAATAAACTTGAGGGGGCTAGTAGGAACCAAGTTTAGCTGAGCTTAGTTAGCTACGAATAAAAGAACTCAGATGGCTACTGCTCTGTCTACAGTGAGCCTGATCTGGGAAAACAAGCTTACCTGAGCTTGGCTAGCTGCAAGGAAAAATTTACTGTGGCCTGAATCTACTGGTGATTTTTTACAGGTGACCACATCTTGATATTGAAGAATCTGCCTGTACATTTTCTGTATAAGAAGAGCTAACACAAAGTTCAGGGCAACTGTGTGCCTTGGACCCTGTTAAATTAATCTGACATGCCCATATTTCTCTCTTTGAATAAATTGTTCCAAGTTGGATTTTCAGGTCCCTCATGTACTTTTCACATTCTGTCAATAGTCAGGGGCATCCAATAACCAGAAGGGAAGACATTACATGACTAACGGTTGCTCATTCCACATATTAAATAAAACCTTTTATTTTTGTTGATGTTCATAAAATTCTCTTCAATGCTTGGAGTTTGGAGGGCAAGATGGTGACTGGTAGGAGGTCCCTAAATTCTCTCCCAGAAAACACAATTGAAAGGCCCCCAGGATCCAAGAAAGAGGACTCTGAGTGACAAAAAGAGCAGATGAGAAGTCCATGTATTGCAAGTAAACACCTGAAGGTTAGAGAGAAGGGGGCGAGTAGGAGAGAGGGGAGGGATCAAATACAGATAGTAATAGGACCCATTCGGGGTTGACCATCCAGGAGCAGTGCAGTGCATGGGAGGTGGAGAGGACAAGAGGTGACAAGAGGGAAAGTCCTAGCAAAGAGGCAGAACAGTGGGAGTCATTGGGGAGCTGGTCTGGAGAGCTGGAATAGGGAGTGGCGATTTGGGAACAGAGCTTGGGAGCAAGCCTCTGTAGCTTATGAGTGTTAGCAGGGCAGAGCAAGGACTCTGAACTGCACAGACGACAGTGTGGCACTAGGCTCTCTTGGGAAACACAACGCAGGCAAACACAGTTCCTCCACAGGCCTGGGGTTCCTGGTCACAGCCCGCAGTTCCTGGTTGTGGCCCACTGCATGGGCTAGCCGGCTGCCAAGCAGACAGCGCACGACCGCTGCACTAGGCTGCCTCTTCCATTCCTGCCCGCTGTGAAGGTTGTCCTGCTGGTGGCGCTGCTCCTGCATCTCCTGCATGGGGCTACAGTTGCCATAACACCCGCTGCAGACACAAACTGACTCCCTTTCTACCGCGGGGTCAAAACAACATTTTTGGTCTTGTGTGCATGCCTGCTCGCATGCCCCTGGCTCCTAAAATTAGTTTCAGTCCAGAGACTCTGCCCCAACACTTGGTCGTTGGAGCAGGCCTGGAAAGAAAGACGGTTTTTATAGCATTCGACCTATCCCACAGGAGCAACTTCGGCCCGCGTCATCCAGCTTCCCCTGGAGAGGGCAGAAGAAGGAGTTGTGCAAGTGTGCCTTTCTTGGCATCTTACCTTTCCTACAGTCTCCCCAACCAACAAAATGCAGGAAGTGAAAAGACCATGAGAGATGCACACTGATCCATATGTATCAGGAGACCAGAAATAAGAAATAGACAACACCTCTCTCCTAAAACTTCCCCCCAACAGTGCCACCTTCTGTCTGCCCTACACCAAGACTCCACAAAAGTACCAATGTGGGCTTTCGTGCACTACTACTGAACATAACTAACTCATGTCAATGAGGAAGAACCCAGCATACAGGATGAATTCCTTAAAACTAAAACTCCTCCAAAAGATCAGGAAATTTTTCAAGACAGCCTCTTAGATCGAGATGTTTCTGGCATAAGTGACAGAGAATTTCAACCAGCCATTCTAAAGGCTCTGGGAGAAATGAAAACATACTGGCAGAGCACCATGACTGATTGAAACAACATAAATAAGGAGATGAATGACATAAATCAAAACTCCATGATCTAAAGGATGAATTTAACAAAGAAATTCAAACCCTAAGGAAGATTGAGATAGAAATGTGAGAGATAAATAGGACAATAAAAGAAGTGAGAAACTAAATACTGCCATAGGAGACAGGGCCACCACATGGACGAATTAATTATTGATATTGACAATCAGAACATGGAAACAGCTAAGAAAGTGGAAGGAAGGGAATATAGAAGCAAAAAGATTGAAAAATTCTGCAAGAACTATCTGACTCCATGAGACAAATCAACATCAGGATAATAGAAATCGAAGAATGGGTAGAGTTTTCTACAGAGAGCACACTCAAACAAATAATAGATGAGAACTTTCCAAACCTATGGAAAGACAAGGAACCACAAGTAGAAAAAGAAAACAGGTCCCCTGGAAACCTGGACCCTGACAGATCTTCTCCAAGACACATGGTACTAAAGATATCCAAAACTAAAGAGAAAGAGACAATTCTCAAGGCAGTCAGGGATAAAAGAACTATAACTTCTAGAGGAAAACCCATCAGGGTGGCATCCTGTTTCTCAGCAGAAATGCAGCAAGCCATAAGAGGGTGGAATCCAATATACAAAAACTGAAAAGAGAGTAACTTGTAGCCAAGATTATGTTATCCAGCAAAATTATTTTTCAGATATGAAAGTAGAATAAAGACCTTCTCAGACACACAGAAGGTGAGAGAATTTGCCAGGACAAGGCTAGCACTCCAAGAAATACTGAAAGGGTCTCCTCAACCTGAAACAAAACATCAGGAAAAATGGAACAAAGTTGGTGTAAAAGGAAAGAAACAAAAATAAAAGAAATCAAACAAAGAAATAAGTAACGGTCACAGGAAATCCTCATATATCAATCATCACTCTAAATGTTAAAGGACCGAACTCACCAATTAAAAGACACACAGTGGCAGACTGTATTAAAAAACAGAATCTATCTATGTGATGTCTGCAGAAAGCCACCTCAGCCATTAGGACAAACACAGACTCACAGTGAAAGGATGGGAAACAATACTTCTACCAAATGGTGACAAGAGAATAGCAGGAGTTGCCATACTTATACCTATTTAAATAAACGTCAGGTTAAAAGGGATAGTAAAATACAAGGACAGACATTACATAATGATAAAAGGCACAATACAGCAACAATAATACTTGAGACTAATTAATATATATGCTCCTAACCAGGATACACCAAAATAGACAAAGAAACTACTAACAGAATTGAAAGGAGAAACTGATGAATACACAATCATTGTGGGAGACATAAACATGCACTAACAGCCAAGGACAGATTAACCAAACAGAAAATAAATAAGGAAATATCAGCACTGAATAACACATTACAGCAATTGGCCATAATTGATATTGGCAGGACACTTCATCCAGCAAAAGGAGACTATTCCTTCTTTTCAAGTGCATATGGAATATTCTCAAAGATATCCCACATGCTGGGACACAAAAGTAGCCTCAGCAAATCCAAGATGATTGAAATTATACCATGTGTGTCCTCAGACCACCATGCTTTGAAATTGGAGATCAACTGTAAAAGGAAAGCAGAAAAAAACACATGTACATGGAGATTAAGAACAGCTCATTTAAAAAGGACTGGATAAAAGAACAATAAAAGATGAGATTAAAAAACATATACAAATTACTGACAATGAAAATACAACATACCGGTATTATTGGGACACAGCAAAAGCAGTGATAAGAGAGAAATTTATATCAATACAGGCCTCTTAAAGAAACAAGATAAATCACAAGGAAACAACTTAACATACCATCTTAAAGAACTAGAAGTAGAAGCGCACACAAATCTCAAAGTCAATAAAAAAGGAAATAATAAAAAATAAAGCGGAGCTATACCAATTAGAGAATAGGAGGATTATAGAAAAAAATTAATATTACGAATAGCTGGTTCATTGAGAAAGTAAACATAATTGACAAAACCTTGGCGAGACTAATCAAAGAATGAAGAGAAAGGACACTTTATCGAAAATTAGAAATGAAAGGGGAGAAATTACCACGGATATCACAGAAATACATAAGAGATTAAGAAAATCTTATGAAGAACTTTATGCCACTGAATTTAACAACCTAGAAGAAATGGAAAATTTTCTAGAACCTTATAGCTTACCTAGATTGAACCAAGAAGATCTCCATAATCTAAATAGACCAATTCATAGTGAAGAGATTAAAATGACTATCCATAATCTCCCTAAAGGCAAAAGCCACGGACCAGATCATTTCACGAGTGAGATTTACCAAGCATTCAAAGAATAATAAACACTTTTCCTCCTCAGAGACGTCCAAAAAAGTGAAGAAGAAGCACTAATTTCTAATTCTTTCTATGAGGCTAACACTCCTCTGATACCAAAGCCTGTCAAAGACAATAAACATAAAGAAAACTATACCCCGTATCTCTGATGAACTAAGATGCACAAATTCTAATCAAAATAATAGCAAACAGAATATACCGATGCATCAAAAAGATCATACCTCAAAATCAAGTGGTATTCATCCCAGGAGCACAAGGATGGTTCAACATACGAAAATCAAACTATGTGATACACCAAGTAAAGAAAATCAAAGTTAAAGGATGTATGACCATTTCCCATTGATGCAGAAAATGCTTGAAACAAGATAGAGCATTCATTTGTGATCAAAACACAAAATAAAATAGGTATAGAAGGAAAGCATCTCAACATAATAAAGGCCATATATGACAAGGCCTCAGTAACAGCATACTCTATGGGGAAAACCTAAAGCCTCTTCCTTAAAATCAGGAAGAGGACAGGGGATGCCCCCTGTCCCCAATGTTATTGAATAGAGTAATGGAAGTTCTAGCTACAGCAATCGGGGAAAAGAAAGGAATCAAAGGTATCAAAATTTGGAAAGAAGAGGTCAAATTGTCACTACTTGCCGATGACATGACGCCTTATATAAAAAATTCCAAAGATTCTATCAAGAAACTATTAAAAGCAATAAACAAATATAGTAAAGTCACAGGATACAAACTAAATGTAAAAAAATCAGCAGCATTCCTATATACAAACAACAAATCCACAGAAAAAGAAATGAGGGAATCAATTCCCTTTGCTATCAAAACAAAATGAATGAAATACCTGAGGTTTAAGTTAATGAAGAGAGTGTCACACTTATACACAGAAAAGTATAAGACACTTTTGAAAGAAATTGAAACAGACTCTAAGAGGTGGGAAAATATCCCCTGTTCATGGATTGGAAAATTTAAAACTGTTAAAAATGGACATTCTCCTAAAGCAATCTACATATTTAATGCAATACCCATGAAAATCCCACAATCATACTTTCATGAAATAGATAAAAGAATTAGTATTTTTATATGGAAACATAAATGACCTAGAATTGCAAAAGAAATACTACATAAACGAATAAGTCTGGTGGCATTACATTCCCTGACTTCATTTGACATTACAAAGCATCAAGAGTCACAATAGCTTGGTACTGGCAGAAGAACAGAAATAAAGACCAATGGAATAGAACTGAAAACCCAGAAATAAACCCACAGATTTATGGACAAATAATTTTCGATAAAGGAGCAAAAAACATACAATGAGGAAAAGACAGCCTCATTAGTTGGTGGTGCTGGGAAAACTGGAATAATATATGCAAAAAATGAACTTGAGCTGTGAACACTCTCCATATACAGAAATTAACTTGAAATGGATTAAAGAACTTCATATCAGACCTGCAACAAAAAACTGTATAGAAGAAAACTTTGGTACTAAATTTATAGACCTAGGCCTCCAGTAAGACTTCATGAACCTGACCTCAAAGGCAAGGGAAGTAAAAGCAAAAATAAATGAATGGGATTTTATCAAACTAAAAAGCTTCTGCAAAGGCAAAGGAACCATGAAGAAGGCAAAGCGACAGCCAACTGAATGGGAGAAAATATTTGCAAATAACACATCAGATGAGGGTCTAATATCTAAAATATATAAAGAAATAATAAGGCTTAATAACAAAAAACAAACAACGAAATTATAAACTGGGCAGAAGAACTAAATAGGCACTTCTCCCACGGAGAAGTACAAATGGCCAGCAGACATATGAAAAAAGGCTCAACCTCATTAGCTATCAGGGAAATGCAAATCAAAATCACAAAGAGGTATCACCTCACACCTGTTTGAATGGCTATTATCAACAAGACTAGAAATAACAAGTGCTGGAGAGGATGTGGAGAAAAAGGGACTCCGGTAAGTTGCTGTTGGAATGAAAACTACTACAACCACTGTGGAAGGCAGTGAAGTAGTTCCGCAGAAAACTGGGAATGGAGTGCCATTTTGACCCAGCAATCCGTCTCCTGGGGGTCTACCCAAAAAACCTGAAAACCTTTGTCCAAAAAGACTTATGTCCCCCAATGTTCATTGCAGCACTGTTCACAGTGGACAAAAAATGGAAACAAACAAAGTGCCCTGCGACAGATGACTGCATAAAGAAGCTGTGGTACATATACACAATGGAATATTACTCAGCTATAAGAAAATATGAAATAGTATCATTTGCAACAATGAACCTGAAGATCATCATACTTAGTGAAATAGGTCAGACGGAAAAAACAAAGAACTGTATGATTTCACTCATATGCAGAATATAAAACTGAAAGGACAAAAGAGATAAGAAATGAACAAACAACCAACCAACCCCTGGACATAATCAATAGTTCAATGTTTATTTGGGAATGAGTGGGTTAGGGAGGGGAAAAAGGGGAAGGGGTGTGGGAGGACGGAGGGGAAGTTAATTATAAGGTGATGGAAAGAGAACTCACACTGGGTGGTGAACATATTATACAAAAAGTTGACAATGCACTGTAGAATTGTATGCATGAAACCTATGTTATCCATGCTAACAGATGTCACCCCAATAAGTTTAACAATAAAAATGAATTTAAAAAATTTTCTCCAATGTTTTAGAAGTAAAAAATCCAAAGAGATTCATATAAGGAAGGCCTGACCAACCTGTGGCCCAGGATGGCTTTGAATGTAGCCCAATACAAACACTTAAAAGGTAACAACTTGTGGGTTTTTTTTCTTATATCTTATGAGCTCTTCTTAGTATTAGTGTATTTTATGTATTACCCAAGAGGATACTATTTGCAATGTGGCACATGGAAGCTGAAGTGATAGATACCACTCACGTAAATGATTGTCCTTTAGTGAAAGTGGTAATTCAAAGCACTTGTTTAAATTAACACTTCAATTCTATTCAAAGTTCTGTTAGCCCTTTGCTTTTTGGTAAATCTTGATTATTCTTTTGTTTTTCTTAGGAAAATTCTAAACGATGACACACT
>PVJL010013325.1:14921-32891 GCA_004026885.1 Lyroderma lyra
ATTTTATTGAAATTTGATTCTTCACAGTAATAGTGCCAGGTTTTAATTAAATTTGAAAGTTGAAATAAAGTTAGATGTTAAATGAAATCCAGCATAGTGATTGTTTTTATGTGTCCCACATGTTCTCCAGAAGGAACTGTGAATTTGGGCAGATGATAGTGATTAGACAGCAAAAGAGTTAATACAAACAAACTTGAGGTGGCTAGCAGGAAGAAAGTTTAGCTGAGCTTAGTTAGCTACAAATAAAAGAACTCATATGGCTACTGCTCTGTCCACAGTGAGCCTGATCTCGGAAAATGAGCTTACCTGAGATTGGCTAGCTGCAAGGAAAAGTTTACTGTGGCCCGATTATACCTGTGATTTTTTACAGGTGACCACATCTTGATATTGAAGAATCTGCCTGTACATTTTCTGTATAAAAAGAGTTAACTCAGAGTTCAGGGCAACTGTGTTCATTGGACCCTGCTATATTAATCTGTCATGCCCATATTTCCCTGTTTGAATAAAACTATCCAACTTGGATTTACAGATCCCTCATGAACTTTTCACATTCTGTCAATACTCAGGGGCATCCAATAACCAGAAGAGAAGACATTACATGACTAATAGTTGCTGAATCCACAAATTAAATATAACCTTTTAATTTTGTTGATGTTCATAAAAATCTCTTCAATGCTTGGAGGTTGGAGGTCAAAATGGTCACTGGAAAGGAGGTCTCTAAAGTCTCTCCCAGAAATCACAATTGAACGGCCCCCAGGATCCAAGAAAGAGGAGCCTGAGTGACAAAAAGAGCAGCTGAGAAGTCCATGTATTGCAAGTAAACACCTGAAGGTTGGAGAGAAGTGGGCGAGTTGGAGAGAGGGGAGGGATGAAATACAGATCGTAACAGGACCCGATCGGGGGTGACCATGCAGAAGCAATGCAGTGCTTGGGAGGGGGAGAGGACGAGAGGTGACAAGAGGAAAAGCCCTAGCGAAGTGGCAGAACAGTGGGAGTCGTTGGGGAGCTGGGCTGGGGAATTGGAATTTGGAGCGGCGAGTTGGGGACAGAGCTTGGGAGCCAACCTCTGTAACTTTGAGTGTCAGCAGGTCAGAGCAAGGACTCTGAACTGCAGAGACGACATTGTGGCTCTAGGCTCTCTTGGGAAACACAACGCAGGCACGCACGGCTCCTGCGCAGTCGTGGGTTTCCTGGTCGCAGCCTGCAGTTCCTGGTTGCGGCCTGCTCTGGGGGCTAGCCGGCTACCAAGTGGTCAGCGCAGGACCCCTGCACTATGCTGTGGCTTCCATTCCTGCCCGCTGTGAAGGTTGACCTGCTGCTGGCCCTGCTCCTGCGGCTCATGCATGTGGCTTCAGTTGCCATATAGCCCACTGCAAGCACAAACTGGCACCCTTTCTACCACGGCGTCAAAACAACATCTTCGGTCTTGTGTGGTTCTCTGATAGCATGACCCTGGCTACTGAAATGAGTTTCAGTCCACAGACTCTGCCCCAACACTTGGTCGCTGGAGCAGGCCTGGAAAGAAAGGCGGTTTTTATATCATTCGCCCCAGCTAGCAGGAACAGCCTCGGCCCGCATCACCCAGCTTCCCAGTATAGGGCAGAAGGAGGAGTTGTCCCAGTGTGATTTTCTTGGCATCTTACCTTTCCTACAGCCTCCGCAACCAACAAAATGCAGGAAGTGAAGGGACCATGACAGATGCACACTGACTCCAAATGTAGCAGGAGACCATAAATAAGAAATAGACAACCGCTCTCTCCCAAAACTTGCCCTCCGCAGTGCCACCTTGTGTCTGCCCTACACCAAGACTCCACAAAAATAACAATCTTGGCTTTCATGCACTACTACTGAACATATCGCACTCATGTCAATGAGGAAGAACCCAGCATACAGAATGAATTCCTTAAAACTAAAACTCCTCCAAAAATCAGGAAATTTATCAAGACAGCCTCTTAGATCTAGAAGTTTCTGGCATAAGTGACAGAGAACTTCAAGTAGTCATTTTAAAGGCTCTGAGAGAAATGAAAACATACTGGCAGAGCACCATGGCTGATTTAAACAACATAAATAAGGAGATGAATGACATAAATCAAAACTCAATGAACAAAAGGAACAATTTAACAAAGAAATTCAAACCCTAAGGAAGATTGAGATAGAAATGTGAGAGATAAATAGGACAATAAAAGAATTGAGAAACTAAATACTGCCATAGGAAACAGGGCCAACCACATGGAGGAAATAATTATTGATATTGAAAATCAGAACATGAAAACAGCTAAGAAATAGGAAGGGAGGGAATATAGAAGCAAAAGGATTGAAAGAATTCTGCAAGCATTATCTGACTCCATGAAACAAAACAACATCAGGATAATAGTAATTGAAGAATGGGTAGAGAATTCTACAGAGAGCACACTCAAACAAGTACTAGATGAGATCTTTCCAAACCTCTGGAAAGACCTGGAACCACAAGTAGAAAGAGAAAACAGGTCCCCTGAAAACAAGGACCCTGACAGATCTTCTCCAAGACACATGGTACTAAAGATATCCAAAACTAAAGAGAAAGAGACAATTCTCAAGGCAGCTAGGGAAAAAAGAACTCTAACTTTTAGAGGAAAACCCATCAGGATGGCATCCTATTTTTCAGCAGAAATGCAGCAAGCCAGAAAAGGGTGGAATCCAATATACAAAAACTGAATAGAAAGTAAATTATGGCCAAGAACAATTTTTCCAGCAAAATCATTTTTCAGATATGAAGGTGGAATAAAGATCATCTCAGACACACAGAATCTGAGGGAGATTTCCAGGACAAGACCAGCACTCCAAGAAATATTGAAAAAGTCTATTCGACCTGAAACAAAATATCAGGAAAAATGGAACAAAGTTGGGGCAACAGGAAAGAAGCAAAAATAAAACAAATCAAACAAAGAAATAAGTACTGGTCACAGGAAATCCTCCTATATCAATCATCATTCTAAAAGTTAATGGACCAAACTCACCAATAAAAAGACACACAGTGGCAGACTGTATTAAAAAACAGAAACTATCTATGTGCTGTCTTCAAGAAACCCACCTTAGCCATTAGGAAAAACACACATTCACAGTGAAAGGATGGGAAACAATACTTCAACCAAATGATGACCAGAGAAAAGCAGGAATTGCCATACTTATAACTAATGAAATAAAAGTCAGGTTAAAAGGGATAGTAAAAGACAAGGACGGACATTACATAATGATAAAAGGCACAATACAGCAACAATTATACTTGACACCAATTAATATATATGCTCCTAACCAGCATGCACCAAAATACACAAAGAAACTACTAACAGATTTGAAAGGAGAAACTGATGAATACACAATCTTTGTGGGAGACATAAACACCGCACCAACAGTCATGGACAGATCATCCAAACAGAAAATAAATAAGGAAACATCAACACTGAATGACACATTACAGCAACTGGCCATAATTGATATTGGCAGGACACTTCATCCAGCAAAAGGAGACTATTCCTTCTTTTCTAGTGCACATGGAATATTCTGAAAGATTTCCACATGCTGGGACACAAAAGTAGCCTCAGCAAATTCAAGATGATTGAAATTATACCATGTGTATCCTCAGACCACCATGCTTTGAAATTGGAGATCAAGTGTAAAATGAAAGCAGAAATAAACACATTTATGTGGAGATGAAGAACAGCTCATTTAAAAGGGACTGGATAAAAGAACAATAAAAGATGAGATTGAAAAATATATACAAATTACTGATAATGAAAATACAACATACCAGCATTATTGGCACACAGCGAAAGCAGTGATAAGAGAGAAATTTATATCAATACTGGCCTGTCTTAAGAAACAAGAAAAATCACAAGGAAACAACTTAACATACCATCTTAAAGAACTAGAAATAGAAGAGCACACAAATCCCAAAGTAGCAGAAGAAAAGAAATAATAAAAATAAAGCAGAGCTATATCAATTAGAGAACGGGAAGACAATAGAAAAAATGAATATTACAAAGAGCTGGTTCTTTGAGAAAGTCAACAAAATTGTCAAGACCTTGGTGAGACTAATCAAAGGATGAAAAGAAAGGACACATATATCCAAAATTAGAAATGAAAGGGGAGAAATTACCACGGATACCACAGAAATACATAGGATTATAAGAAAATCTTATGAAGAACTTTATGTCCCTGAATTTCATAACCTAGAAGAAATGGACAAATTTCTAGAACCTTATAGCTTACCTAGATTGAACCAAGAAGATCTCCATAATCTAAATAGACCAAACGTAGTGAAGAGATTAAAATGACTATCCATAATCTCCCTAAAGGCAAAAGCCATGGACCAGATCGTTTCACCAGTTTGTTTTACCAAGCATTCAAAGAATAATAATCACCTATCCTCTTCAGACTCCTCCAAAAATTTGAAGAAGAAGCAATACTTCCTTACTCGTTCTATGAGGCCAATATTCCTCTAATCCCAAAGCCTGGCAAAGACAATAAAAAGAAAGAAAACTATAGGTCAGTATCTCTGATGAACAAAGATGCAAAAATTCTAAACAAAATAATAGCAAACAGAATATAGCGATGCATCAAAAAGATCATACCTCAAGATCAAGTGGTATTTATCCCAGGAGCACAAGGATGGTTCAACATACGAAAATCAATCTATGTGATACACCACATAAACAAAATCAAAGATAAAGGATGCATGAACATTTCCCATTGATGCAGAAAAAGGTTTCAACAAGCTTTTTTGATCATCCATTTATGATCAAAACCCAAAATAAAATAGGTATAGAAGAAAGGATCTCAACATGATAAAGCCCATATATGACAAGGCCTCGGCTAAACAGCATACTCGATGGGGAAATACTGAAGCGTATTCCTTAAAGTCAGGAACAGGACAGGGATGCCCCCTGTCACACTGTTATTGAATAGAATAATGGACGTTCTAGCCACAGCAATCGGGCAAGAGAAAGGAATCAAAGGTATCCAAATTTGGAAAGAAGAGGTCAAATTGTCACTACTTGCCGATGACATGACGCCTCATAAAAAAAAATTCCAAAGATTCTACCAGGAAACTATTAGAAGCAATAAACAAACATAGTAAAGTCGCAGGATACAAAATAAATGTAAAAAAATTAACAGCATTCCTATATACAAACAACAAATCCACAGAAAAAGAAATGAGGTAATCAATTCCCTTTGCTATCAAAACAAAATGAATGAAATACCTGAGGTTTAAGTTAATGAAGAGAGTGTCACACTTATACACAGAAGAGTATAAGACACTTTTGAAAGAAATTGAAACAGACTCTAAGAGGTGGAAAAATATCCCCTGTTCATGGATAGTAAAATTTAACTTTGTTAAAATGGACATTCTCCTAAAGCAATCTACATATTTAATGCAATATTCATGAAAATCCCACAATCATACTTTCATGAAATAGATAAAAGAATTAGTAAATTCATATGGAAACATACACAAACTTGAATTGCCAAAAAAATACTACATAAACGAATAAGGCTGGTGGCATTACATTCCCTGACTTCAATTAATATTACAAAGCATCAAGAGTCAAAACAGCTTGGTACTGGCAGAAGAACAGAAATAGAGACAAATGGAATAGAACTGAAAACCCAGAAATAAATCCACACATTTATGGACAAATAAATTTCGATAAAGGAGCAAAAAACATACAATGGGAAAAGACAGCCTCTTTAGTAGGTGGTGCTAGGAAAACTGGAATAATATATGCAAAAAGTGAACTTAAGCTGTGAACTCTCTCCATATACAGAAATTAACTCGAAATGGATTAAAAACCTTCATACCAGACCTGCAACAATCAACTGTATAGAAGGAAACATTGGTACTAAACTTATAGACTTAGGACTCCAGGAAGACTTCATGAACCTGACCTCAAAGGCAAGGGAAGTAAAAGCAAAAATAAATGAAAGGGATTTTATCAAACTAAAAAGCTTCTTCACAGGAAAAGAAACCATCAACAAGGAAAAGAGACAGCCAAATGATTGGGAGAAAATATTTGAAAATAACGCATCAGATAAGGGTCTAATATCTAAAATATATAAAGTACTAATAAGGCTTAATAACAAAAAAACAAACAACGCAATTATAAACTGGGCAGAAGAACTAAACAGGCACTTCTCCCACGGAGAAGTACAAATGGCCAGCAGACAAATGAAAAAATGCTCAACTTCATTAGCTATCAGGGAAATCCAAATCAATATCACAATGACTTATCACCTCACACCAGTTAGATGGCTATTATCAACAAGACTAGAAATAAAAAGAGCTGGAGAGGATGTGGAGAAAGAGGAACTACGGTACAGTGCTGTTGGAATGAAATCTAGTACAACCACTGTAAAAGGCGGTGTGGAGGTTCCTCAGAAAACTGGGAATGCAGTTCCAATTTGACCCAGCAATCCGTCTCCTGGGGGTCTACCCATGAAACCGGAAAACCTTTGTCCACAAAGAATTATGTCACCCAATGTTCATTTGCAGCACTGTTCACAGTGGACATTACATGGAAACAAACAAAGTGCCCTGCGACAGATGACTGGATAAAGACGCTGTGGTGTATATACACAATGGAATATTACTCCGCTCTAAGAAAAGATAAAATAGTGTCATTTGCAATAAAATGAATGGACCTGAAGATCATCATACTTAGTGAAATAGGTCAGAAGGCAAAAACAAATAACTGTGTGATTTCACTCATATGCCGAATATAAAACTGAAAGGAACAGAGAGATAAGAAACGAACAAACAAAAAAACAACCCATGGACATAATCAATAGTTCAATGTTTATTTGGGAATGAGTGGGTTAGGGAGGGGAAATAGGGGAGGGGGTGTGGGAGGACGGAGTGGAAGTTAATTATAAGGTGTTGGAAAGAGAAGTCACACTGGGTGGTGAACTTATTGTACAATAAGTTGACAATGCACTGTAGAATTGTATGCATGAAACTTATGTTATCCTTGCTAACAGATATCACCCAAATAAGTCTAACAATAAAAATGAATTTTAAAGTTTTTCTCCAATGTTTTAGAAGTAAAATATCCAACGAGCTTCATAGAAGGCAGACCTGACCAACCTGTGGCCCAGGATGGCTTTGAATGTAGTCCAATAAAAATACTTAAAAGGTAACAACTTGTAGGGCTTTTTTGTTATATCTTATGAGCTATTGTTAGTATTACTGTATTCTATGTGTTACCCAAGAGAATTCTATTTCCAATGTGGCCCAGGGAAGCCGATGTGATAGATACCACTCACGAAAACGATTGTCCTTTAGTGAAAGTGACAATTCAAAACACTTGTTTAACTTAAAACTTCTATTCTACTCAAAGTTCTGTTAGTCCTTTGCTCTTTGGTAAATCTTGATTATTCTTTTGCTTTTTCTGAGGAAAATTCTAAAAGATGACACACTTATTTTATTGAAATTTGATTCTTCACAGTAACAGTGCCAGCTTTTAATTAAATTTGAAAGTTGAAATAAAGTTAGATGTTAAATGAAATCCAGCATAGTGATTGTTTTTATGTGCCCCACATGTTCTCCAGAAGGAACTGTGAATTGGGGCAGATGATAGTGATTAGACAGCAAAAGAGTTAATACAAACAAACTTGAGGGGGCTAGTAGGAACCAAGTTTAGCTGAGCTTAGATAGCTACAAATAAAAGAACTCATATGGCTACTGCTCTGTCAACAGTGAGCCTGATCTTGGAAAATGAGATTACCTGAGCTTGGCTAGCGGCAAGGAAAAGTTTACTGTGGCCCGATTCTACCTGTGATTGTTTACAGGTGACCACATCCTGATATTGAAGAATGTGCCTGTACATTTTCTGTATAAGAAGAGCTAACCCAAAGTTCAGGGCAACTGTGTGCCTTGGAACCTGGTACATTCATCTGCCATGCCCATACTTCTCTCTTTGAATAAAACTTTCCAATTTGGATTTTCAGATCCTTCATGAACTTTTCACGTTCTGTCAATAGTCAGGGGCATCCAATAACCAGAAGAGAAGACATTACATGACTAACTGTTGCAGGTTCCACAAATTAAATGTAACCTTTTAATTTTGTTGATGTTCATAAAAATCTCTTAAATGCTTGGATGTTGGAAGGCAAGATGGTGATTGGATAGGAGGTCCCTAAAGTCTCTCCCAGAAATCACAATTGAACGGCCCCCAGGATCCAAGAAAGAGGACTCTGAGTAACAAAAAAGAGCACCTGAGAAGTCCATGTATTGCAAGTAAACACCTGAAGGTTGGAGAGAAGGGGGCGAGTTGGAGAGAGGGGAGGGATCAAAGACAGATCGCAACAGGACCCGATTGGGGGTGACCATCCAGGAGCAGTGCAGTGCTACGGAGGGGGAGAAGACAAGAGGTGACAAGAGGAAAAGCCCTAGCAAAGTGGCAGAACAGTGGGTGTCGTTGGGGAGCTGGGCTGAGGAGCTGGAATTTGGAGCGGCGAGTTGGGGACCGAGCTTGGGAGCCAGCCTCTGTAACTTTTGTGTGTTAGCAGGGCCGAGCAAGGACTCTGAACTACAGAGACGACATTGTGGCTCTAGGCTCTCTTGGGAAACACAACGCAGGCACACAGGGCTCCTGCGCAGACCTGGGGTTCCTGGTCGCAGCCCGCAGTTCCTGGTTGCGTCCCACTGCGGGGGCTAGCCGGCTGCCAAGCGGACAGCGCACGACCCCTGCACTAGGCTGCCGCTTCCATTCCTGCCTTCTGTGAAGGTTGACCTGCTGATGGCGCGGCTCCTGCAGCTCCTGCATGGGGCAACAGCTGCCATACCGCCCGCGGCAAACACAAACTGGCTCCCTTTCTACCGCGGCGACAAAACAACATCTTTGGTCTTGTGTGCATTCCTGCTCGCATGCCCCTGGCTCCTAAAATTTGTTTCAGTCCACAGACTCTGCCCCAACACTTGGTGACTGGAGCAGGCCTGGAAAGAAAGGCGGTTTTATAGCATTCGCCCCAGCCAGCAGGAGCAGACTCGGCCCGCATCACCCAGCTTCACCAGCATAGGGCAGAAGGAGGAGTTGTCCCAGTGTGCCTTTTCTTGGAATCTTACCTTTCCTACAGCTTCCCCAACCAACAAAATGCAGGAAGTGAAGGGACCATGACAGATGCACACTGACTCCGAATGTAGCAGGAGACCAGAAACAAGAAATAGACAAACCCTCTCTCACAAAACTTGTCCCCCGCAGTGCCACCATGTGGCTCCCTATACCAAGACTCCACAAAAGTACCAATCTGGGCTTTGGTGCATTACTACTGAACATAACGCACTCATGTCAATGAGGAAGAACCCAGCATACAGGATGAATTCCTTAAAACTAAAACTCCTCAAGAAGATCAGGAAATTTTCAAGACACCCTCTTAGATCTAGAAGTTTCTGGCATAAGTGACAGAGAACTACAAGTAGCCATTCTAAAGGCTCTGAGAGAAATGAAAACATACTGGCAGAGCACCATGGCTGATTTAAACAACATAAATAAGGAGATGAATGACATAAATCAAAACTCCATGAACAAAAGGAACAATTTAACAAAGAAATTCAAACCCTAAGGAAGATTGAGATAGAAATGTGAGAGATAAATAGGACAATAAAAGAAGTGAGAAACTAAATAATGCCATAGGAAACAGGGCAAACCACACGGAGGAAATAATTACTGGTATTGAAAATCAGAACATGGAAACAGCTAAGAAAGAGGAAGGGAGGGAATATAGAAGCAAAAGGATTGAAAGAATTCTGCAAGAATTATCTGACTCCATGAGACAAAACAACATCAGGATCATAGTAATCGAAGAATGGGTAGAGCATTCTACAGAGAGCACACTCAAACAAATACTAGATGAGAGCTTTCCAAACTTATGGAAAGACCTGGAACCACAAGTAGAAAAAGAAAACAAGTCCCCTGAAAACAAGGACCCTAAAAGATCTTCTCCAAGACACATGGTACTAAAGATATCCAAAATTAGAGAGAAAGAGAGAATTCTCAAGGCAGCCAGGACAAAAGGAACTCTAACTTTAGAGGAAAACCCATCAGGATGTCATCCTATTTCTCAGCAGAAATGCAGCAAGCCAGAAGAAGGTGGAATCCAGTATAAAAAAACTGAAAAGAGAGTAACTTATAGCCAAGAATAATTTATCCAGCAAAATATTTTTCAGATATGAAGGTGGAATAAAGACCTTCTCAGACACACAGAAGCTGTGGGAATTTGCCATTACACTGCCAGCACTCCAAGAAATACTGAAAGAGCCTCTTCGACCTGAAACTAAACATCAGGAAAAATGGAACACAGTTGGGGCAACAGGAAAGAAACAAAAATAAAACAAATCAAAAAAGGAAATAAGTAATGGTCGCAGGAAATCCTTCTATATCAATCATCCCTCTAAATGTTAATGGACCGTACTCACCAATAAAAAGACACACAGTAGCAGACTGTATTAAAAAACAGAATCTACCTATGTGCTGTCTCCAAGAAACCAACCTCAGCCATTAGGACAAACACAGACTCAGAGTGAAAGGATGGGAAACAATACTTCAACCAAATGGTGACCAGAGAAAAGCAGGAGTTGCCGTAATTATACCTAATGAAATAAACGTCAGGTTAAAAGGGATAGTAAAAGATAAGGACGGACATCACATAATGATAAAAGGCACAGTACAGCAACAGTTATACTTGACACTAATTAATATATATGCTCCTAACCAGGATGCACCAAAATAGACAAAGAAACTACTAACAGATTTGAAAGGAGAAACTGATGAATACACAATCATTGTGGGAGACATAAACACCGCACTAACAGCCATGGACAGATCAACCAAACAGATAATAAATAAGGAAACACCAACACTGAAAGACACATTACAGCAATTGGCCATAATTGATATTGGCAGGACACTTCATCCAGCAAAAGGAGACTATTCCTTCTTTTCTAGTGCACATGGAATATTCTCAAAGATATCCCACATGCTGGGACACAAACGTAGCCTCAGCAAATCCAAGATGATTGAAATTATACCATGTATATCCTCAGACCACCATGCTTTGAAATTGGAGATCAACTGTAAAAAGAAAGCAGAAAAAAACAAATATACGTGGAGATGAAGAACAGCTCATTTAAAAAGGACTGGATAAAAGAACAATAAAAGATTACATTTAAACATATATACAAATTCCTGACAATGAAAATACCACATACCAGAATTATTGGGACAAAGCGAAAGCAGTGATAAGAGGGAAATTTATATCAATTGAGGCCTGTCTGAAGAAACAAGAAAAATCACAAGGAAACAAATTAACATACCATCTTCAAGCACTACAAATAGAAGAGCACACAAATCCCAAAGTCAGCAGAAGAAAAGAAATAATAAAAATTAGAGCAGAGCAATACCAATTAGAGAACGGGAGGACAATAGAAAAAATGAATATTACAAAGAGCTGGTTATTTTAGAACGTCAACAAAATTGACAAGACCTTGGCGAGACTAATCAAAGGATGAAAAGAAAGCACACGTATATCCAAAATTAGAAATGAAAGGGCAGAAATTACCACGGATACCACAGAAATACATAGGATTATAAGAAAATCTTATGAAGAACTTTATGCCACTGAATTTAACAACCTAGAAGAAACAGACAAGTTTCTAGAACCTTATAGCTTACCTAGATTGAAGCAACAAGATCTCCATAATCTAAATAGACCAATTCATAGTGAAGAGATTAAAATGACTATCCATAATCTCCCTAAAGGCAGAAGCCATGGACCAGAACGTTTCACCAGTGAGTTTTAACAAGCATTCAAAGAATAATAATCACCTGTCCTCCTCAGACTCCTCCAAAAAATTGAAGAAGAAGCACTACTTCCTAACTCGTTCTATGAGGTCAACATTCCTCTAATACCAAAGCCTGGCAAAGACAATAAAAATTTAAAAAACTATAGGCCAGTATCTCTGATGAACAAAGATGCAAAAATTCTAAACAAAATAATAGCAAACAGAATATAGCGATGCATCCAAAAGATCATACCTCAAGATCAAGTGGTATTCATCCCAGGAGCACAAGGATGGTTCAACATACGAAAATCAATCTATGTGATACACCACATAAACAAAATCAAAGATAAAGGACGTATGACCATTTCCCATTGATGCAGAAAAAGCTTTCAACATGATACAGCATTCATTTAAGAACAAAACACAAAATAAAATTGGTATAGAAGGAAAGCATCTCAACATAATAAAGGCCATATATGACAAGGCCTCAGATAACAGCATACCCAATGGTGAAAAGCTGAAGCCTATTCCTTAAAATCAGGAACAGGTCAGGGATGCCCCCTGTCACCACTGTTATTGAATAGAGTAATGGAAGTTCTAGCCACAGCAATTGGGCAAGAGAAAGGAATCAAAGGTATCCAAATTTTGAAAGAAGAGGTCAAATTGTCCCTATTTGCCGATGACATGATGCCTAATATAAAAAGTTCCAAAGATTCTACCAGGAAACTATTACAAGTAATAAACAAATATAGTAAAGTCACAGGATACAATATAAATGTAAAAAAATCAACAGCATTCCTATATACAAACAACAAATCCACAGAAAAAGAAAGGAGGGAAGCAATTCCCTTTGCTATCAAAACAAAATGAGTGAAATACCTGAGGTTTAAGTTAATGAAGACAGTGTCACACTTATATGCAGAAAAGTATAAGACACTTTTGAAAGAAATTGAAACAGACTCTAAGAGGTGGAAAAATATCCCCTGTTCATGGATAGGAAAATTTAACATTGTTAAAATGGACATTCTTTTAAAGCAATCTACATATTTAATGCAATACCCATGAAATCCCACAATCATACTTTCATGAAATAGATAAAAGAATTATTATTTTTATATGGAAACATAAATGACTTTGAATTGCCAAAGAAATACTACATAAATGAATAAGGCTGGTGGCATTACAATCCCTCACTTCAATTAATATTACAAAGCATCAAGAGTCAAAACAGCTTGGTACTGGCAGAAGAACAGAAATATAGACCAATGGAATAGAACTGAAAACCCAGAAATAATTCCACACATTTATGGACAAATAATTTTCGATAAAGGAGCAAAACACATACAATGAGGAAAAGACAGCCTCTTTAGTAGGTGGTGCTGGGAAAACTGGAATAATATATGCAAAAAATGAACTTGAGCTGTGAACTCTCTCCATATACAGAAATTAACTCGAAATGGATTAAAAATCTTCATATCAGACCTGCAACAATCATCTGTATAGAAGGAAACATTGGTACTAAACTTATAGACTTAGGACTCCAGGAAGACTTCATGAACCTGACCTCAAAGGCAAGGGAAGTAAAAGCAAAAATAAATGAATGGGATTTTATCAAACTAAAAAGCTTCTGCACAGGAAAAGAAACCATGAACAAGGAAAAGAGACAGCCAACTGAATGGGAGAAAATATTTGCAAAAAACGCATCAGATAAGGGTCTAATATCTAAAATATATAAAGAACTAATAAGGCTTAATGACAAAAAAACAAACAACGCAATTATAAACTGGGCAGAAGAACTAAACAGGCACTTCTCCCACGGAGAAGTACAAATGGCCAGGAGACAAATGAATAAATGATCAACCTCATTAGCTATCAGGGAAATGCAAATCAATATCACAATGACTTATCACCTCACACCTGTTAGAATGGCTATTATCAACAAGACTAGAAACAACAAGAGCTGGAGAGGATGTGGAGAAAGAGGGACTCCGGTAAAGTGCTGTTGGAATGAAAACTAGTACAACCACTGTGGAAGTCGGTGTGGAGGTTCCTCAGAAAACTGGGAATGCAGTTCCCATTTGACCCAGCAAATTCGTCTCCTGGGGGTCTACCCAAAAAACCTGAAAACCTTTGTCCACAAAGACTTATGTCCCCCAACGTTCATTGCAGCACTGTTCACAGTGGACATACCATGGAAACAAACCAAGTGCCCTGCGACAGATGACTGGATAAAGACGCTGTGGTACATATACACAATGGAATATTACTCAGCTCTAAGAAAAGATAAAATAGTGTCATTTGCAACAAAATGAATGAACCTGAAGATCATCATACTTAGTGAAATTGGTCAGAAGGCAAAAACAAAGAACTGTATGATTTCACTCATATGCGGAATATAAAACTGAAAGGAACAAAGAGATAAGAAATGAACAAACAAACAAACAACCCATTGACATAATCAATAGTTCAATGTTTATTTGGGAATGAGTGGGTTAGGGAGAGGAATAAGGGGAGGGGGTGTGGGAGGACGGAGGGGAAGTTAATTATAAGGTGTTGGAAAGAGAACTCACACTGGGTGGTGAACTTATTGTACAATAAGTTGACAATGCACTGTAAAATTGTATGCATGAAACCTATGTTATCCTTGCTAACAGATGTCACCCCAATAAGTTTAACAATAAAAATGAATTTTAAAACTTTTCTCCAATGTTTTAGAAGTAAAATATCCAATGAGCTTCATCTAAGGCAGGCCTGACCCACCTGTGGCCCAGGATGGCTTTGAATGTAGCCCAATACAAATACTTAAAAGGTAACAACTTGTGGGGCTTTTTGTTATGTCTTATGAGCTATTGTTAGTATTAGTGTATTCTATGTGTTACCCAAGTGAATTCTATTTCCAATGTGGCCCAGGGAAGCCGAAGTGATAGATACCACTGACGTAAACGATTGTCCTTGAGCGAAAGTGATGATTCAAAACACTTGTTTAACTTAACACTTCTATTCTACTCAAAGTTCTGTTAGTCCTTTGCTCTTTGGTAAATCTTGATTATTCATTTGTTCTTTCTTAGGAAAATTCTAAAAGATGACACACTTATTTTATTGAAATTTGATTCTTCATAGTAATAGTGCCAGGTTTTAATTAAATTTGAAAGTTGAAATAAAGTCAGATGTTAAATGAAATCCAGCATAGTGATTGTTTTTATGTGTCCCACATGTTCTCCAGAAGGAACTGTGAATTGGGGCAGATGATAGTGATTAGACAGCAAAAGAGTTAATACAAACAAACTTGAGGGGGCTAGTAGGAACCAAGTTTAGCTGAGCTTAGATAGCTACAAATAAAAGAACTCATATGGCTACTGCTCTGTCAACAGTGAGCCTGATCTCGGAAAACGAGATTACCTGAGCTTGGCAAGCGGCAAGGAAAAGTTTACTGTGGCCCAATTCTACCTGTGATATTTTACAGGTGACCACATCTTGATAATGAAGAATGTGCCTGTACATTTTCTGTATAAGAAGAGCTAACCCAAAGTTCAGGGCAACTGTGTGCCTTGGACCCTGCTACATTAATCTTCCATGCCCATACTTCTCTCTTTGAATAAAACTTTCCAACTTGGATTTTCAGATCCTTCCTGAACTTTTCACATTATGTCAATAGTCAGGGGCATCCAATATCCAGAAGAGAAGACATTACATGACTAGGTGTTGCTGGTTCCACAAAGTAAATATAACCTTTTAGTTTTGTTGATGTTCATAAAAATCTCTTCAATGCTTGGAGGTTGGAGGGCAAGATCGTGAATGGAGAGGAGGTCCCTAAAGCCTCTCCCAGAAAACACAATATACGGCCCCCAGGATCCAAGAAGGAGGACTCTGAGTGACAAAAACAGCAGCTGAGGTATGCATGTATTGCAAGTAAACACCTGAAAGTTGGAGAGAAGGAGGTGAGTTGGAGATAGGGGAGGGAACAAATACAGATAGCAACAGGACCTGATATGGGGTGACCATCCAGGAGCAGTGCAGTGCTTGGGAGGGGGAGAGGACAAGAAGTGACAAGAGGAAAAGCCCTACCATAGTGGCAGAACAGTGGGTGTCATTGGGGTGCCGGGGTGGGGAGCTGCAATTTGGAGCGGCGTTTTCGGGACAGAGCTTGGGAGCCAGCCTGTGTAACTTTTGAGTGTTAGCAGGGCAGAATAAAGACATTGAAATGCAGAGATGACACTGTGGCTCTAGGATCTCTTGGGAAACACAACGCAGGCACGAACGGCTCCATCACAGGCCTGGGGTTCCTTGTCGCAGCCTGCAATTCCTGACTGTGGTCCACTGCGGGGGCTAGCCAGCTTCCAAGTGGACAGCGCACAACCACTGTACTAGGCTTTAATAGGTGGAAAAATATCCCCTGTTAATGGATAGAATGAATTAACATTGTTCAAATTATCATTCTGCCCAAAGCAATATACAGATTTAATGCAATACCCATTAAAATCCCACAATCTCATACTTTTGTGAAATAGACAAAAGAATTATTTGATTGATATGGAACCATAAAATACCTCAAATTGCCAAAGCAATACTACATAAAATGAACAAGGCTGGTGACATTACACTTCCTGACTTCAATTTATATTACAAAACATCAATATTGGAAACAGCATGATACTGGCAGAAAAAGAGAAATATAGACCAATGGAACAGAACTAAAAACCAAGAAATAAACCCACCAATTTATGGACAAATAATTTTTCATAAGGGAGCATAAAACATACAATAGGGTAAAGACAGCCTCTTTAGTAGGTGATGCTGGGAAAACTGGAAAAACATATGTAAAGGAATGAACCAACTCTGAACTCTCTATATATACAAAAATTAACACAAAATATTTTAAAGACCTCCATATCAGACCTGCAACAATAAACTGTATAGAAGAAGACATTGGTATACTAAACTTAGAGATCGAGGACTCAAGGAAGACTTCATGAACCTGTCCTCAAAGGCAAGGGAAGTAAAATAAAAAATAAATGAATGGCATTATATCCAACTAAAAAGTTTCTGCACAGCAAAAGACACCATCAACAAAGCAAAGAGACAGCTAAATCAATGGGAGAAATATTTGCCAGTAACGCATCAGATAAGGATCTAATATCTAAAATATATAAGGAACACATCAGACTTAACAACTATAAAACAAACAACCCAATTAAAAAGTGGACAGAAAACCTGAACAGACATTTCTCCCACGAAGAAATACAAATGGCCAGCAGACATATGAAAAAATGCTCATCCTCATTAGCTATCAGGGAAATGCAAATCACAACCAAAATGAGATGTCACTTAACACATGCTAGAATGGCTATTATCAACAAGACAAGGAATAACAAGTGCTGGAGGGAATGTGGAGAAAAAAACTCTTGCACACTGCTGGTGTGAATGCAAACTGGTACAACCACTGTGTAAGAGAGTGTGCAGGTTCCTCAGAAAATTGGGAATGGAGTTACCATTTGACCAAACAATCCCCCTTCTGGGGATCTACCAAAAAACTGGAAAACCTTTGTCTGCAATGTACCCCAATGTTCATCGCAGCGCTGTTCACAGTGGACAAAACATGGAATCAACTGAAGTGCCCTGCTAAAGATTACTGGATAAAGAAGCTGTGGTACATATACGCAATTGAATACTACTCAGCGATAAGAAAAGATGAAATATTGCTATTTGCAACAAAATGGATGGACTTGGAGATCATCATGCTTAGTGAAATAAGCCAGACAGAAAAAACAAAGAAGTGTATAACTTCACTCATATGCAGAATAGTAAACTAAAAGCAACAAAGAGAAAAGAAATGAACAAATAACCCATAGACACAATCAATAGTTTCAGTTTCAGAATGTCCTCTTCTGTGAGTACTCAAATTGTAAGGATGGATGCTAATAATCAATGATGAATGTTGCTCAGGGGCAGAAAACAGCCAGAATGACCTCTTGTGCTTCTTGGTTCTTGCACCATTGACCACAGTGGTAACAGCTTGCTTCCTGGTGGTCAGCCTTTGTACTGCAGCCCCAAGCAGAAAAGCCTGAAATTATAACACACTCCTGTGTTTGGGGTCCACAGAACACTTCGTACACCAGTGATCAGAAAGAAAGGGATTGAGCTTACATGTTCCAGGG
>PVJL010013326.1:0-32786 GCA_004026885.1 Lyroderma lyra
CTTGCTTCTGCCCTCAGGACAGCAGTGGCCAATAGCAATACTGCATTGTGCTGGGTATAAGGCGTTCCTGTGTATAATGTGCACCCATGTTTTTTGGGCCCAAACTTGCAGGGGAAAAAGAATAATTGGTTTAAATTTTTAATTCAAATTTGTATTTGTTTATATTTAGGTACTTGTTTTTTTGTATTATAAAGGAATTTCAGCATTTATGTTTTAATATAACATATGTGGAATATAAAACTGAAAGCAACAAAGAAACAAAAACTCATGGACACAGTCAGTAGTTTAGTGGTTACCTGAGGGCAAAGGGAGAGGGGCGTGGGGGATACGGGATGGAGACTCAAATTTACGGTGACAGTGATGGAAGGAGGACTGACTCTGGGTAGTGAACACATAACGTAACGCATAGATGATGCACTGTAGAATTGTACACCTGGGACCTATGTAATTTTCACTATCCAATGTCACCACAATAAATTTAATAAAAAAACTGATGATCATATTCCAGGGTGTTATTTTGCATATGGATATCATTATTGATTTCTAGAGTTATACCTTTAACTCATAAACATAAATCAAAGAATTAAAAACATTTATATAGATACGGACTTAGTGCTACCCATGTATAATTTGCATCCTTATTTTTTCCTCACAAATTTGGGCAAAAAAGTGCGCATTATACATGGCAAAATATAGCAATTAAGCAAGTTCCCATGACGGCATTATATCCGAAGGGAGGACTGTGAATGTCATAAGAAAAGAGTAAACCAAACACTAGGGGTTCAAAGCAAGGAGTGACCTTGCATCTGGTTAAAGGTGAGGGTTTTCCTCAGAGAAGGCTTCAGGAGCAGGGGCTACTGGAGAGAAAATGGTCATCTCTCTACTCCAGGCCTGTGTGTATGTTCTCGCTATTAAAATTCTCCTCCTCCCTCCCTACTCCACTTCCCCTCACCAGTACCAACTCATCTCCTCTGGTCTCCACTTGAAGGTTTCTTCCTTGGGGAGGTCTGGATTGAACCCCTGGGTCAGGATGCTACCCCTTCCATAAGCCCCGGCCCCCCAGCCCCAAATCTCCTTCCATACCGGACATCACATGGGGATTGTCCATGGTTTCTGGCCTGAGGGCCTGCCAGCTCCATGGAGCTCCAGCCAGCTTGCCCTCCTCCACACCGGACCTCCAGTAGGTCTGCATTCTGCACCAACTGGGAAATTGGAATGCTCCAACTCAGCCCACCCACCAAGTCATCAGATAAGCTCCAAACCTAAGGAGCTGCAAAGAGGGCCTGAGATTATGCAGCATGTGGCTGGGACAGTGGAGCCTCTGGGGAAAACAAGGGGCCTCTGTGCTCAAAGTGAGGACCTGGAGCAGGCCTGTGCCAGGACAAAGGCTGTTTCTAATTATCTCCATGGGGCGTGGTCCACTAGCTGTTTATTTTCTCTTGCTCAAGTACACACAACCTCCTCAATTGTGAAGAGCCAATTCTCACCTCTAGCAGCTGTACGTGTGCGTGTGAAAAATGTGTTTCTTCTACATTTAGCTACTTAGCCGCTAGGCCCTGGTGTAATGTGGTGTATGCTGTAATACTTTTCCCTTAATTCTGACAGTCACTCCAAAATTGCCTGGGGGGGGTCCACCAGTGGACCATAATCGAAATCTTCTCCAGCCCTGCCCTGTATTCCTTGGAACAGCACTGGCTTACAGAAATGCAGAGCTGCAGGCCCACCTTAAAATTGCTAATTTTTTTTTTTTTTTCTTTTTGGTATGTGGGTAGTTCCCTGCCTGGGAATCGAACCCAGGCCGCAGCACTGACAGCGCCAGTGCCGAAGCCTTAAGCCACCACACCATCAGGGAACTCCCTTAAAATTGCTAATTTGAATCTGCATTTTGACTACAGCCCCAAGTAATTTTTGGTGTACCTGTGAAAATAGAGAAGCACTAGGATCAGGAACTGTAAACCAAAATGACTGAGGCTTCTCCCAAACTCTTTATGGGTTGGGTGGCTCCACGCAAAGGTCTAGTGCAGGAAGGCTTACAAACTAAATCCCAGGCTTAGTGTTCAGGGGTGGGAATGTTGGAACCCACAGGTAGGACTGAATGTGATCCCATGACAAAGGTTGGTTGCATCCTTTCTCCCTACCTGCGTGTGGATGGCCTTGTCTTTCCCTGGCTGGGGATAGCCACTAGTACAAGAGTCAATCCACCGTGTCTGAAGTCAGCTTCCCAGGAAAATTGGAGCTCACCTCTACCTCTGCTTGGTGGGTCTGGGGTTGTCCTGAGGACACACGTATGCATCACATGCAACCTCTGAGTCTGCTTGTTCACATGATTCTTTTTTCATACTCAAAACACTTTGCAGAACACAGCTTTTCTCTACAGCAGTGCCGTTCCACTTATCCAAGACTTAATTATTTAAATTTAGTCCATTAGTGGTTCCATATTTAATTTTTTAAAATCAAATAAATTATTAGTCTATTACTGAATGATGTTTAACAGCTGTTAATGAACATTCAAAATAGATAAATTATTTCATTCCATAACACAATAACACATGTTTACCCATGTGGAAATTGTCCCCGTAAGAATCTCTGTGCTTTTGACCTGGTTCTCTTTACTGTTAGCAAATATAAACAGATTAATTTATTATGTGGCATAAATAAGAGAGGGAGGGGGGAATTGAGTTTCTTTATGTGCCATGAACACATTTCATTCAACTCGTTACACATTTTTCTCCCCAGGCTCCCTCCCATTTCCCACAACTTGGGGGCGGGGCATGGAGAATAGTCTAGGGTTTGGCTCCATAAACTGGTAAAAATAATCTTCCATCCTTCTCTGTCCAGGTGTTTCCCCACAAATTTTGTTAGCAGAGCCTCAGGTGGAACCAGGAGAGGTGGGGGGAGCCACACGCCAAATAAGAAAAGCCTTGGTAAAAATAGTTACTCATATTACATAGGATGTATTAAAGGCATATAAATACAAATATTTTATTCTGCAATTTAAATGTTAAATTTTATTGCATGCTCCATGTGCATAGCCAATTATGCAGACTGACATCAGCTAAAAATGAGATTCTGCAATTGCTTTTCCAGCTTGTAAAATTCTGAGCGGCTGAAACAGTATTTTGGAGCCTTCTCTCACATAAAAAGCTCATGTATGTATGCCATACTGTGTGTGTATATGTGAGTGACATGTGCATGTGTTTATGTGTGTACATGTATATGCCTGTGGTGAAGATACAGAGATCTCCGTGCACATGCATCCATCCACTCCTTGAGCTGGTCAGTCACTTAACTGTTCATTAAGATGCTGTCTAAGAGCTGTCGGAGGTGCTGAGGGTTCGACAATGCACCAAAACAGGCAAAATTTCTGTCTTCATGGAGCTGATATTCTCATGGGAGAGAAAGACCGTATCAACACAAAGAAAGGAATGAACCAACACTAATAATTAAAGCACCGATGCAGGGTGCATGTGTGGAGAATGATTAGGGTGCTGGTTGCAATAGGGTAACTAAGAGAGGCCTCTCTGAGTGGGTAACAGCTAGGCAGAGGGCAGAGAAAGGGGAAGGAAAGGCACATGGACATCTGAGGACCAGCGATCCAGGTGGAGGGTCTAGCACAGGCCATGTGTGGACACAGGAAGTAGGCTGACCAGACATACCATTTTAAATGGGCCAGAAAATAATGATACTGTCCCTTTTCAAACGGTAGATATGGTCAGCCTCGTCTCACTGGGCTAAACTCAAGGTGTCACTAGGCTGACCCTATGTACTGTTAGTTTCTGTCCTGCTTAAACCAGGACGTCCAGTCAGCCTCACAGGAAGTTACCTGGAGCGTTTGGGGAACACCGAAGAGGCCAGTATGGAGAACAGTGAGGAACAAGGAATCCTGAGTACAGATATCAAACTCCTTAAACTAGGGAGAGAACCAAGAACTGCAAAATATGGGAGGAATCATAACTTACCCAGCCTAATCCTCTCATTTTCTGGTTAAGTTAGAGGCAGAATTGTGATTTTTTTAATACTTAAAAACAAATAAACAAACAAAACAAAAGGAGCTGCTCCTTGTTTGTGTTTTGACTGATCTTGGTTCTCAACCCCTGGCTCAGCCTCACTCAGGACTGAGGGTCCCTCTGGCATTTCCTCAACTTTGTCCCCAGTCTCTGGCCTTCTGCAAAGTGGCTGATCTGAAAGCACCAGGCTTGCGTCGTGCAGATGAAGAATGGCGGTATGGTTCGTTATCGTTATTGGAACTTGCGCATTCTTTGCTTCTACAAACTGCTTAGGGGACTTAATTAAGTTTCAGACCTTGTCAGGGCTGGAGGTGGAGGCAGTAGATTGCCCTTGGGGTTGGGGGTGGGTGGGCAGAAAAGATGACAGTATTTATGGTGGGAAAATCTGAGGCCCAGGAGACATTGAGCCTTTTCCTGGAAGAGAGTGATGGGCAGACCCTGGTTCCTGATGGAGGGTCTCACATGCCGAGGGGGGCCCTGGCTTGCCTCAGCTTAGCTATTTTTCCAGGAGTCTCTGAGCATCAGGAGGCTCAAAACCTGGTTTTGGAGTCCTGCTGTCTCTGTTATCATAGTACAGTAGACTCTCAGTTAACCAGCACCCGTGGGTAGATGCCGGATAAATGTAAGAAGACTCTCCATTAACTGGAACTCAAGCAACTGGCACTCTTAAGCAAGTGGCAAAATCTCAAGGAGCCAGCAAAAATATTTTGCCGGTTGCTTGAGTTCTGGTTAACGGAGAGTCTGCTGTGTTAGGTTTGGCTGCATGACAGAAAACCTAAATGTTAAGTAGTCTGCCTAAGTAAGTTAGGACTTGCTTTCCTCTTATGTGACAGAAGTCTGGGGTTCAGCAATCTGGACCTGTCAATAGGGCTCCTGGCTGTCATCCGTGTCCCAGCTTCCATTGGTCTTTTGTTCCTCAAGGTCACTTCATAACGGAAGAGGGCCTCTAGAGTTCTAGCCAGCATGCAGAAGTTCCAGACAGGAAGCCGGAGGAATTAGGGGAGGGCAAAAGAGGACCTGTCCACCGAGGAGCCACTATTTTTATTTTATTTGACTTTCCCCAGCTTTCTGGAGGCCTAACGGACCCTAATATAGTTAAAGTGAGCCATGTGAGGGTTTGATATACATATGCACTGTGAAAGGATTCCACCATCAGAGGTCCACATCTATTACCCCACAAAGTTACCTTTCTTCTTCCTCCTCTTCCTCTTTCTCTCCTTCTTTGGTGAGAATGCTTAAGATATGCTCTCTTAGGAATTTTCAATCGTACGAGAGAATGTGATTAGCTGTTGTTCCCATGCTGTACCTTAGGCCCTCGGAACTTACGTACCCCATAAATGAAAGCCTGTCCTCTTTGATCAACATCGTGCCACGCAGCCCCCAACGACCACCATTCTCCTCTCTGTTTCAATGGGTTCTACTTTTCCCTTTTTTTTTTTTTTTTAAACATTCTACCATGCAGTATTTGTCTTTCTCTGTCTGGGTTGTTTGACTTAGCCTAATGCCCTCCCTGTTCATTTGTGTTGTTGCAAAATGCAGGATGTCCTTCTTTTGGATTATATCAAGGCTGACTAACATTCTCTTGTACCCATGCACTCCGTTCCCTTTACCCATTCATTCACTCATGGTTGCTTCGGTTGTTTCTATATCTTGGTTATTGTGAATAATATGGCTGCAGTGAAATAGGAGTGAAAATCACTCCTTAAGAAAGTGATTTCATTTCCTTTGGATATATACTCAGAAGTAGAATTGCTGGATCCTATGATAGTTGAATTCTAAATATTTTGAGGGACTTTCACGCTGCTTTCCATAATGGCTGTACGAATTCACAATCCCAACTACAGCGTATAAGGGGTTTCTTTCCCCACATGGAGGAACCCCTCTTTGCGAAGCTTTTCCAAAAGCCACACCCACCGACTTTCGTGTTTCCTTGGCCACCCTATCTGCAAGGATGGCCGAGAAATGTCAGTTTGCTTGCTTGCTTGTTTGTTTGTTTAAGTAATATATTTCTACTCTGATAAATTGTGATTCTGACAGAGGGGACACTGGATATTTAGTATAAGACCCCTGTCACTTATGCAAAGGCGCAAGCCAACCCAGGCACCTGTCCCAGGTCCACTGGCTCAGGTGGAGGAAGGAGAGTACAGGACATCCCTTGAGGTCCTGGCTGTTTGGATCGAAGGGACCCCTGTGCATGGGTCTCCTACTTCCAGATGGACCTTTTCTCAGAGGGCTTGTTTGGGGTGGGCTGACCAGACATACCATGTTACATAGGCCAAAAAGCAACAGTGCTGTCCTGTTTCAAACCGTACACATGGTCAGCCTACTGACACCTTGAATCTAGCCCAGTGAGGCTAGGCTGACCACACCTACTGTTTGAAATGGAACAGTACTGTTGTTTTCTGTCCCGTTTAAAATGAAATGCCTGGTGCCTACTTTGGGGGGAGGTAGAAATGAAAGATGTGAATGAAGATCATGTGGGGATTATTTTAGGGCTGTTCCCTCTTACTCTTGGATTTCTATAACATCTCCACATGAGTGCTCTGGTCCCTGGACAGGTTTGCCTATTTCTTGCTTTTGTAAAATGTGGATAACAATCTGGTTCATAAGGCCACAGGGAAGAATAACAGGAAATCAATACAAAGCTCTTGGATCATGGTAACTACTCAAATATAGTAGTGGTTTATTATTACATGTGTGTGAGCCATGGACTATGCATTTTTGTGCGTGTGCACACATGCTATATAAATACGTGTGGCATGAGCATGCGTGCATGGCTGTTCATGGAGGAGATGGTGGGATAGACAGAATGAGAGACTCTGGGAGGCCCTGTGTACCCATGGCTTCAATTCTCTGTGTACTGGGCTCTACTCGTGTCACCCAGCCTGGTGGGGCGGGGCAGGGCTGGGCAGTGACAAGCTGGCCTCTCACAGAACTGTTTCTATGGGAGACACTTTAACACTAAAGATTCCACAGTCCAATTTGGAGGGCAACAGGCAGAGAGAGAAGCTGAGTTGCTAAGCAACCAGCCATTAACAGGAAAATTAGCTGCTCATCTCCAAATGTCCCATACCATTTCCATTGCATCTCTCTGCATTCTATCAAACACACACACACACACACACACACACACACACACACACACACAGCAATATCACTGAGTGCCACCAGAACCTTCTAGAGAAAGAATTCACATTGCTGGACCCACCACCAGGCAAGAGACTCCCCTACCCCTCTCCTTCTCTCTACCACGACACTCCCTTCCCCCACCCTGTGAGTGGTAGTAGTCAGTCTCTCAAATCTAACCCTGAGCTGATCTCTCAGACCTTACTCAAACTCTGTACTGAACTCCTACCCTGGATTTTGGCCCAAATTTCTTGCTTCAGGACTGCGGTGGGTTGCATCTGTTGTCATAGAGGAGGGGCCATCTCCACACCCACTTTTGGGGTGCAAGTCATCAAGAAGCCCTCCTGGGGAAGGAAAGAAGAGTGGAGCAGGTGTGCTCACCTCCCAGGGGCAGCAGGGCCAGCCCAGCGTTCAGGGCTCAGGCCTCAGCTGGGCCTGCTTCTACCTCAACCCCATCCCAACAGAAAAGGATGAAGCAGGGGCCCTCCTAGGTCACCTGGTACCTCCCTGCCCTGGAATGTGACCCTCCCTGGGACAGTTGTACCCAGGTTGTAGTGGGTGATGCTTGGAGGTCTCACAGATATAATACAAATACAGGGGGTGGCAGAAGTAACACCCTAAATGTCATATAGTGTGCTTGAGCGTGATATTGTTATGTTATAAAATTACATGCTTTTGATTTTGTAATAAAAGATTTGGTATAGATTACAAATTCATAAAAAAAGGGGCATGCTGGACCCAGTATATCTTGGAGAGAAAGCTCAATGTACAGGGTCACTATCCTTATCCCGAGCCACATTTCCAGAAAGGTGACCTCAAGTCCCGAGGACTGTTCTCAAACCATCCCTTTCTTCCACATGTCCACTGACATGGACAAGTGATATGCAGCAGTCATGTCCCTTGGGACAGACACTGTGCTAGACTCTGCTGTAATCATCACCCCCACTCCCTCCCAGGGAAAGAAGCAGACATCCAAGCAGTCAGTTCCCATCGTTACGTGCCCAACACAGTCATATGAAGCATCTCAGAGTTCCAAGAAAGGAATGATTCAAGCTATAGAGGTTGGGGCGGAGGTGGACAGAGGACTCATGGAGGAGGTGACACTTTGACAGGGCTTTTGAGGACAAGTAGAAGTCTTCTAGAGACAAATGTTTGGGAGGGTGTGGGAAAGAGGGCATTCCAAGAAGAGATGACAGCCTGGAGATAGGGGCTGAGTGTTTATAGATAATCACCTTTGAGAATTCAAGGGAGAGTCTTGCTGTGCTTAGGAAGTTAACATTTAAGAGAACATGAGGAGGTTCAGGTCCCAGACCTGCCCCGGGCTGGCTGTGTGGTCTCAGACAAGTGATATCACCTCTCAGGTCTTCAGCTTTCTCATCTGTAAAATAAGGGGCTTGGGTGACCTCGGAGGCTCTTCTCAACACTGAAGACCCACGGTTTCGTGTGTGTGGTGTTGTTCATCTGATGAGAGAAGGAGGCTTAGATGGGTGTGTGCAGGAGCCGGTGGAGGGTTGGGTCTGCAGGCTAACGGTCTTCCTCCTCATCTCTTCCCCTTCTTGGCCCACCCCTCTGGGACTGCCTCCAATGCCTCCCTGGGCAGCGCAGACCATTCTGAGAGTGGCAGTGACCTTTGCAGAAAATTGCCCATTTCAGAAGATTTAACTCCATTTAAAATCAACATGGGAGGCTTTTAAGCAGGGATTGGCAGGTGTCCTGGAGTGTATGGATGGGCTGGGAAGTGTCCTGGAGGCCAACAAGTAGTTCTGAGAACACCCTGTCTGAGCTGGGAGGATGGGGCTGAGACAGAGCAGTAATGTTTGCTGTCTCCAAAGCACTGGCCTGTAAGAAGCACTACTAACATTCAGGAGAGGGAGGTCGTGAGGTGGGTGGAGGCGTAGCCTTCCCCAATCTACCTCTACCGGGTCTCCAGCTTGTCCTATAGAGCCCCACTTCGATATCCGCACAGCAGGGAGCTGCCTGAAGGTCTTTACCATCAACACGGGAGGGGGTTAGCTGGTTAGACTCTTGGAAAGCCACGGTAAAGGAAAGAACAAGGAGGTGCCCAATGGGGAGATGAGAGGAGCCCCCAAGGTAGGCTGATGGCCTAGAGTGAGTCCCACCCTGTGGGGCAGGGATGCTCAGAGCACGTGCACAGACACCCCTGGGCAGTGCCTTCCCCTTCCAGGCAGCAGGGCCTGTGGAACCCTCTGACCTGTCTCAACCTCCCACTATCATGACTGTCAACATCGTTCACATCCTTAGGGAAAAGGACAGTCTTTCAGTGACAGGAGCAGGGAGAAGAGAGCTCAACTTGCTGACCCTGTCCCCCAGGGTGGTCACTGCTTCCCGGACTGAGGCTTTGAGTCTTCAAAACTTTTCTTTAATGTGAAAGAAGGGTAACTTATTTGTCAAATCAAAGTCTCCCTAGCTGTGAGGAGGCTTCTTGGCCCAATACCCCTGCCTTGGGCAGAGCAGGGGCCTGATGACTTGCCTGGGCATGCTTGTGCATATGTAATTTAATTTGTATTTATGGAGCGCTGGGCTGTCTGCCTACGTGGTGGCCTGTACGCTTGAATGCTCCCTTTGGCAGACATTTCTGTCTGCATGTGGGCATGCCAACCTGTGGATGCATTTGGCACAGGTCCATACGGCAATGGACACTTAGCATCTGCATTCGCCCTCGTGTGCTGGTCTGGCTGGGTGGGTCTGGGTACTGTGCAACTATGTGAAGATGCAAAGGGGGTGCAGACATGGGGTGGGCAGAGGAAAGCCCAGACAAAACTTGTGCAAGGTGCCCAGAAGCTGTTGAAGGCTGGAGTCCCAGGACATGGAGGGCCAGAAAAGCCCAGGTCTAGTGAAGTCCAACCTCACTAGAGGACTTAGGGCAGGGGTCCCCAACACCTGGGCCTGTTAGGAACCAGGCCTGACAGTAGGAGGTGAGTGGCAGGCGAGCGATTGAAGCTTCATCTGTATTTACAGTTGCTCCTCATTGCTGACATTATCACCTGAGCTCCACCTCCTGTCAGATCTGCAGTGGCCTTAGATTCTCGGCATTAGATTCTCATAGGATCACGAATCCTATTGTGAAGTGCACATGTGAGGGATCTAGGCTGGGGGCTCCTTCTGAGAAGCTAATGCCTGATGATCTGAGGGGGAGCTGTGGCGGTGATGCTAGTGTTGATGAGTGGGTACAAATACAGATTAATATTAGCAGAGAGGTTTGACTGCACAGAGACCTAATAAATAAATTGCTTTCAGACTCATGTCAAACCCCTTAATGACAAGTGACAATTAAGCTGCATCTTGGTAACAGGCTTCATAGTGGCAAGTGAGTTGTATAATTATTTCATTATATATTACATTGTAATAATACTAGAAATAAAGTGAACAATAAATGTAATGTGCTTGAATCATTCCGAAACTATTCCCCATCCCCAATCCCCAGTTCCATGGAAAAATTATCTTCCACAAAACCAGTCCTTGGTGCCAAAAAACTTAGGGACTGTTGTCTTAGGGGACTTCAAGAGACCACTCTCTGCCTTTAATCTGGGCAAAGGATTGCCCGTCACAGGCCCTATTCCCTTATCATGTACCCTGGAAGCATTTGAGCAGAGCCTGGCAACTCACTGTCTGGGGAGGGAGGAAGAGGGGATGGGTATGAGAAGTTTCCTGAGGTGGGGGCACCGAGGAACATGAGGGCCTGGCCACTATCTTTTCCAAGAGGGGTGCAGACCATAGTGGTTGGAGCCACTGGGCTCCATCCCCAAGGCCGGGCCTCACCCACCCAATTCGGAGGCCTGATCTGAAGCCAGAGCTTGGCTGGAGGGTCTGGGGATGCAGAGCACAGTGTTGAGGTGAGCTAAAGGGCCAGACATAAAGGGACAGGTCTCAGCACCCAGAAGGAAGGTGCAACTCAATGTTTATAGGGCCCTTGGAAAGAAGAGTTGGGTTCCTCTCCTTGGAGCTGGCTAGGAAGAAGGGCTTGTTTAAGGTTGAGGGATGGTGCTGAGGAACTGGAGAGGGGCTGAAAGGGATTATTCTCTGCAAGAGGTGGAGTAGGGTTGGGGGTTGGGGGGGAGCCCAGGGCGGGTCTTGACACCCCTCCCTCCCCTCCTGAGCTGCCTCTTCCCCTGGTCCTTTCCCTGTTTCTCCATCCAGATTCTCAGCCCAGCTGGCCAGCCTCTCTCTGGGCTCCTAGGGGACCCCTGTATGCCTGACTCCTCTTTCTGTGATGGCACCGAAGGTTCTGCTGCCTCCCTTCCCCGGGCTGGGCAGGGAGGCACTCACTGCCTGCAGGTTCCCACCACACCCCCCAGATCTGCCTTGCAACAAGGCAGCATGCTTTCAGGATTGCGGATGAGCAGCAGCATGTGTGAAGTTAGCACTCTGGGCTGGTCCGTGCGCAGGTACCTCAGGACTCTGGGAAGTGGGGGATCACCTCATTGCATATTTCCCCTCCTTTCACCCTCTGTACCCCAGTTTGCAGATTCACACGCGGGCTGCATTTCTGCACCTGTGTGTTCTCCCCCTTGTTCTCTGCCTCCTCTTTCCAGCCCCAGGCCCCGGGCTGTGTCTCCTTCCTGCTCTCTGTTCTCCAGCTGCCTCTGAGGCTTGCATGGCTAAGTGCGTGTTTTCTTTTCCCCACTTCCTGTTTCTTGTCCCGGTGTCTGCCTGCTTCTTGCTCTCCGAACGTCTGATCTTGCTTCCAGTTCCTCTCCCAGGCTCCCTCTAGGTCTCCCCCTCTGTTAGCTGGTCTCCATCCCTCTCTCTTCTCGCACCCCACCCCACTCCTCTTTCCCTGACTGCAGATGTTCACGTAAATGAGAAAGGCCAAACCCCATGTGTCTGGCAGCAGAAAGTAACTTTGCAGCCCCAGGAGCGTGGCAGACTGTGTGGAACAAAAAATTCCCAATTACTGCCTCTCGGTGCTGGGCTTAGGGCTCTAAAAAAAGAAGAATTTCAGGCAGAAGAAAGAGCAAGGGGTGGGGTGGGGGCTCTCTGAAGCTTGTGGGGTTGAGGGTAAAGCAGGCAGCAGCAGCTGTGAAAGGGCCCCGAGCATCTTCTCACCCCCGAGACACTGGGTCATTTCCACCTCTCTCGTCTGACTCCAGGTCCCAAGCTTCCTCCCCATCTGGTCTCCTGTGCCTGCCGATGCTCATGCCTGCTGGGCAGGCTGACCAGACGTCCCATTTTAAACGGGTCAGACAACAACGGTACGGTCCCATGTCAAACGGTACGCCTTGTCAGCCTATGGACACCTTGAATGTAGCCCGGTGAGACTAGGCTGGCCGTATGTCCCATTTGACATGGGACCGTACCGTTGTTTTCTGTCCCATTTAAAATGGGACGTCTGGTCAGCCTAGTCCTGGGACTCCCCCCACCCCCAACACACATACCTAGACCGTAAGAATCCCACCCCATGGCAGCTGCACAGTTCCCCAGGCCACAGCTTTGTCAGGGACAGGTCTTGGGAAGGTCACCTCACAGGGCCCAAATTCCCTTCCTATCTCAATGAGCACTGTCCTCCAGAACCAATCTACGCTATGCTTGACTCCTTCCTTCTTTTCTGTACCAGTGGGGAGAGGATAGAGGAAAGGGCTTTCCAAAAGCAAATTTTCACCTTTTCATGTTGATAAGGAACACCTCTGTGAGGTACAGGAAAAGCTGGTGTGGAATTTAGAGTGAGAGGTCCAGAGTTTAAATCTAGCTCCTTCTTGTGACCTTGGGCAAGTTATTTAACCTCTTACAACCTCAGTGTCTTTGTGTGTGAAATATAGGTTTGTTAGTGTCTCTTACAGGATAACAATAACATTTATTTTACAGGATATAATAATAATACCTATCTTACAGGTAGCACTGATCTCAAGGACCTAGGTGTCAGGAATGAGCATACTTGGCTACCTGCCGGGACTCACACACACTGTCCTTTTGGAACGAGTAACCCATCGTGGACCTCAGTTCCGGAGTTGCAGCCCTGAGCGTGCAGAAGGCTCAGGTGGATTTCAGCAGGTCCTGAAGGTCTATGAATATCCATTTCTGAGTGAAATGTAGAATTTGGGCAGCTTGCATGTGGCAGGTCCCTACCACCTCCCCTCAGCCCTTGACATTTCCTCACGCGGGCCCACACGCCAGGGGTCAGCACCTGTAACTTGGCCTGGGCACCTCTTTGGAGACCCCCAAGGCAGGAATGGGAAAGTAATACCCCTGGGGACAACTCTCCATGGCTGCCAGAAGCTGCTGGATAAACACCTCACCTCCCTCACCCTCAGGGAGGAAAATTGGAGGCTCGATGCCATGCTTGAGGTTACCTGCAGGACCACAGTGATGACACATCTCATGTTTGGTTCTCACCTTCCAGCTGTCCCTACCAGCACTCTTCACCACCCCGTAACTACATGCACCCACATGCTGGCCTTGGGCTCTGCTCCTGCAAGGAACCAAACCAAGATGGCGCGGTATTGGCGCTAAGACTGTGAGTCTTAGGCTCTTCATCCAACGTTGACAAAACTTAGCTGAGGGGTCTTGCCTCTTAACCAGTTTTGATCTTAGCTTCCTCATCTATGACATGCAGCGACCAATACTCTTTCCTACCCATCTTAGTGGCTGATGCGAGGCTCAAATGAGATGACACAGGTGAACAAAAAAGCAGGAAAACCATAGAGCAAGGTAAAGAGTTACCATGGTCATTAGCATTTCATCTTGTCCATTCAATCCAGCATCAAAAGGTCGTTTGGGAGCGGGGGTCTCTGGGCCATCGTCCCGGCCCAGAGTCAGCTGACTGTGCCTGAGACGCCCTTTCATCAGTGTGTGCCTTTCGCCCTGTGATCCTACACCTCCTTCTCCGCTTCCCTGACTTTGAAGTATTTAAAGCAGCCCGTATTCCTGGCTTTGGGATTCCTCACCCCGGGCTTCTCACGTTCTTTTCTCGGACATTTGACATCAAGTTTGTGCCTGACTTTTCCCCGTCATTAGTAATTAATGATAACATGTAAGCACATAAACAGGTTACATGCATCTCACTGGCACCTTTCCCTCTGCCTGACCCCCTTTTCTCTGCTAGTTAGCCATGCAGACGTTTTTGCTTTTTTCTTTTTTTCTCCTTTCCAGAAATGAGTCCTTTTTGATCCTCAGCACACATTTTTTTTCTGGTGTTCAATGAGAATTTTCTTTACTTTTTAAAATAGTCTATGGGTTTCTTATGCTTTTAAAACCTTTTTTTTTTTAATTTTAACTTTCTTTTAACTATTCCTTTCGATTCCCGCCCCCACCCCTGCCCCCCAAACACATCCTCTTATTTTCTGTCTGTCTCCAAGAAATAAACAGCACCGTGACGAGTATTTTCGGCTTTCCCACCAGGGGCTTCAACTTCAAGGTGCTGGGGTCTGAAGGAGGCACAGCTTCACCCACAAATGCTTTCTGCCGGGTCCCTGGCCTTCCCTCCAAAAGAGCCCTGCCCCCTTCCCAGCACGGGGGCAGCAAGCCTCGTGCCCGTGTGGGGGGGCCCCGAATCTACCCCACTGGGGACTTGCTTCTCGGCGCCACGTTATCAGTCGAGCCAGCTGCCCTCCCTCGCTGTGGCCTGCCCTTAATGAATAACAACCTCTGCTGGCACGAAGCCTCCAAGCCCCTTCAGCTGAGGAAGGAAAACGTTTTCATCTTTCCCGATGGCTCCTCTTTCTGTATCATTTTTTTGTCCCTTCCTGTTGGCCCCGGCTCCTCTGCAGATCGGCCTGTGCTGCTGGTTCTGAGCCACCCCATGGGGCCTGGGCTCGGCAGTGAAATCAGGCTCCAGGAGGCAGGGTGCGGGCCCATCCAGCAAGATGGGCAACAGAGGTAAGGGCGTTTGGTCTTTGGGGACCCCAGAAGCCAGAGGGTCTGGGTGGGCGGCTCAGGCAACGTATGAGGTGTGATTAAAAAGTATGGTGAATTAAATTAAACAATTTATTACAGTAAAAGATACATGGCCATTAACCCTCCTTAAAATCCTCCCCACTTTAAACACGTAGCCCATCGTCCCTGCCACTGTCTGAAGCAGCTCTGGACGTCCTCTCTTGTGAGTGTCTGAGAAATGGGCAAACGGTTTTATCCTCCATGTGACAATGCTTTATGTCACACATCACTTCTGGTATGGCAGTTTCTGTCAAATAAAAACATGACTTTATGTCCCCATCCACCTCATTCACCGGACCTGGCACCATGAGACGCTGGCTCTTCCCCAAAGTCAAAATGACCTTGAAAGTTAAATGTTTTGCATTGACTCAGGACATCGAGGCGGCCACGACAGTACGACTAAAGACACTCACAGAAGAGGACTTCCAGCACTGCTTCACACAGTCCAAGGACGATGGGCTACGTGTGTGGGAAGCGAGGGGGATTAATGGCGATGTGTCTTTTTACTGTGATAAAATTTTTAAAATTTAAACATTCACTGTATCTTTTGACTACACCTCGTACATGTCTGGGTAGGGGGAATGGTGGTAGCCAGAGATCAGAGCTGGGCTTTTTGGTGTGGTCACCTATGAAAATTACATGCCCACGGTACCAGGTTGTGCAAACAGAGGCATAGACAGCGATGGGTTTTGCAAACCATGGCGCAGACAGCAACACTCACAGTAATCAGGCTCAGCCAAGAGTAGCACAGACTGACTGGCTCTCCTTCCACAGCACCCCTACTGCTGACACCACAACTCTCACCATGACAGACTCTCCACACAAGGACCCAGGCAGTGACGGGCATGATGGACGATGTCACTGACAGTGACAGACTCTGGATGTCCACAGAGGCGGTGGCATCAACACTGATGGGCTCAGCAAACAGAGGAACCAGGACGAATGGGCTCTGTGGGCATCACGACACCAGCAGAGACAGTGACAAGTACTACAAATAGCACACGAACAGTGTAAGCCTCTCCCAACAACAAAAGAACTCTGTAAATAAAACCAAACTCTAAGAGTGACCAACAGTGCCATGTTCTCCAAATGGTGGCACAGGCAGGGACAAGCCTTGCAAACAGTTCCAAACTCTGCAAATAATGATGCACAGTGCCAAGCTTGGCAAACAGCCAGTACAGCTGTAATGGGGGTGTGGGCAACAAATTGGGGGTATGGCTGGTTATTTCAGACATGGGCCCTGAGAGCACCCAGCCTCCTGTCACCAGCTCCAAAATTCACTCTCTCTCTCTCTCTCACTGTCTCCACTGGTCTAATGCTCCTTTAATTTGAAAGTACCTCTCTTGACTTGGCTCTGACTTCCTCTGTGTTGCTTTCCTTCCTTTCAGAGCTAATCTTCTCAAAGAACCACAGCCCCAGGCCCTCTGGAACCCGTTCTCAGTGGTGACAGAAAGTGACATCCTCCACTCAGGCCCCCATGCTCTCCCTTCCTGTGTTTCTGTGGACAAGCTCCTCAGTGCTCCTCAGACCCTCCTATGCCTGGCAGTGGAATCTGCCCCCATCTGTGACAGGGACAGGAATGGTGGCCCATAGAGCATGGTAAGCCCCATAGACACATTCTATGCTTCATGATTCACTGGAGAAGCCGCTGACGGGAATTCGCTGGCCAGGGTCTGGAGTTCCCAGATTGCAGCCCAGCACTGGGATTGTGTCTGTCTGAGTCTTAAGCTGATGAGTCATTATTGTGGGCAACAGAGCAAAGCTGTTAGCCGTGCAGACTACAGGTGAGACCTGCTGATTCCTAGCTCTTGTGGGAAATTATTTGACATTTCTGTGCCTTGATTTTCTCACCTGGAAAATAGGGAAAATAATAATATGAGGGGGACAAAAATAAAAAAAAAAAGGAATTGTCTCCTGGAGGCCGGGCCCCTTGTAGCACAGGCCCCCCGGCTAGGGGAGTGTTCTAGGAGCCCGTCTGCATCGGTGCACCAGCTGGCGGGGTTGTGAGAGGCTGCGTTTGACTTCAGGGAATGTTTTTGAAGACTTTTTTTGGAGACTCCTTCAATGTGTTTGCCCATTTCGTGATGGTGATTTACACGGACAACGTGTGGTATGACAATGCACCTGCCCACACTGCGCTGAGTGTTCAGCAGTTCTTGACCCAAAATCAGCAGACCCCATGCCCCAATCTCCCTATTCACCCCAACTCACCCAGAGCAAACTTTTTTCATTTCCCCGGATGAAAACAGTCCTCAAAGGGAAATGTTTTTGCCGATGTGGAAGAAATGAAACAAAAAACGGCACTAAAAGGCATGAAAATTGACGACTTCAAAAATGAGTTTTGAGCAGTGGAAAAAGCGTCTTGATAGGTGTAATGCATCAAACGAAGAGCACTTTGAAGGTGACTGAAGTTTAAACATGTGAGAATAAATACACATTTTTTCATAAATAAATTCCGGGGTCTTTTGGGATCCCACCTTGTACTTACCTCAGAGTGTTTAGGTAAGAGAGAATTACATGAGTTAATAATACGTGTAGCACCCCCAGAAGGGTTTTTCTGGTAGCCACAACCTAGCCCCTCAGCCCTGCTCTGGTCTCATCCCCTCATCCTCCCCCAGGCTCCCACTATCTCTTTGCTGTTCCTCAAATGTGCCGGCACACCTCCCCCTTTCAGGAGCCATGCTGTGCTGTGCCATCCCCTCTGTCTGGGGTGGGCTTTCTGAGTGTCTACCTGGTGCACCCCCTTGCCTCCTCAGGCTTCTACGCAAACCTCACCCCCACAGCGAGACTCTCCCTGACCACCAGTTAAAATAAAACACTACTCAACTTTCTATCCCCTAACCCTGCTTTATTCCTTTTGTATTTACAGTAGACTCTCAGTTAACCAGCACCCATGGGCATGGGTAGATGCTGGATAAATGTAAGGAGACTTTCTGTTAACCAGAACTCAAGCAACTCACGTGCGGAAGCAACCGGCAAAAGTATTTTGTCAGTTGCTTGATTTCCGGTTAACAGAGTCGACTGTATTTTAAAATGCATTTGTCATGGCTGACCCCTCACCATGATGTAAGCTCCCAGGAGGCATGGGGCTCAGGGAAGTGGGTTGCAAATATAAACAGGAGGATGCAGAGAAAGCCCCCCGAGCCAAGGTCTGCGGGAGGTAAGGGGGGCAGTGCTGTGGCTCCCTGGGGACTCAAACCAGTTGAGGAGAATGTTGCTGGTTCTTCATGCTGACCCCTCTCCTTTGGCCTTGCTCAGCCAGAGCCTGTCCTGTGGGAGATGGAAGGTAAGTTGTCCTTTCCCCACAGTGGTCTTTGGGATGCTCACTACTAGCAGCAAAGGAGATGACCTATGCCCTGGCCCTGCCACTGACTACTTCCCCTTGTCCCCCCTCAGGACCTCAGACATGGGGCTGAAAGATGCAAAAATAAAACTGGCCAGGGGAAAGCCCCATCCACTCATAGAGGGGGCTCACACTCCCCGCAGTCCACCCCGTGTCCCGTCAGTGGGCCTGCCTGCCTGGGGCACAGTTCCCCCTTTCCGCCTGCTGGAGAAGGTGTGGGCTGGGGGAGAGAAAAGACGTAACAAGAGAAAGGACAGGAGACAGAACCAATGCACGGTGCCTCCAGGGCAGCACCGAGCACACACCCTCGGGCTCTGAGCACAGACACTCCCCGTGTCCTTGTCAGGAGGCTTCTTCCTGCACAGGGAACTGCAGGTGGCATCGGCCCGGGCCTCTACAGCCACCCTCGGGATGCCGGCACTCCAGACGGGCCGGGCCATGTGGCGGATGCAGAAAGCCAAAGTTTAAGGCCCCAGGTTGCGATGCCTGGGCAACAGAGCGAGGGTGCTGCTGACCCCCTGGGATGCAGTAAAGCAGATAACCTCCTTTGGGCACTACTGTTGTTGAAAGTCGGGGTTCTCCTTGAGACCTGGAGTCCAGATTCTGGGTCTGTAGTGCATCATCTGAGCATCAACCACCACGATTTTAGCCTTTTTGGCATCTTGGCCGCTGGGTATGAACATGCCGTGCACTCGGGAAATGAAAGCGCGGTGGACCCCTCAGCCTGTTATCTTTTGGGCTTTGATGTCGCCCGAGTGGGGTTTGGTCGGGGGCTGCACCATCCCCCCAGCAGATCCAGCCTCTTCCTGTCTTTGTCCCTGTTCCCCAGCCCGCACACCCAGGGACCCCTGGGGGCAGGGAGAGCTGCAGCGTCCGCCTGTTCAGAATTTCCAGAGGGAAATCAAAGCCTTCTTGTAAAAACTAATGGGGACCAATTTCCGGCTCCCAAAGAGCATTTCAAGCAAATGAATAAGCAATGACCAAAGTGTGGGAATAAGTAGAGGCATGAGAGGAACATCAAAGCTTCTGGTGGGGAGCAGACCACGTGGGGATCAGGACAATGAGGGGCCAGGGAGACCAGCACCCCGGGGAGGAGCCCACCTCATCCCGCTGCTGAAAGGCATTATGACATCATCACGAGGAGGCCGGTTCATTCACTTATTCCCTCGCCTGCTCATTCATTCATTCATGCACCCAACAAATAGCTATTGAGCACCTGCTGTGTGATGATCCGGTCAGGAGACGATCTCTCTGGAGTCGGACACTCCTGGGCCTGCTCTGTGTCTTTGGCTACTCTTTCGGACCCTCAGGTACCTGTTCTGATACATGAAGGTGACGTATCTACTTCCTTCGGGGTGTTTTTGCAACATTGAAATGAGAAAGCTGAGATCCTGCCTGTGATGCGGACACGTCTTTCTTTGAGGCCAGCACTTCGCTCCCGCTGTGCGTGTTGGGGTCTGAGCAGGTGGCAGAGCCCACCTGCCATTAGAGAAGACTTAGCTCTGCGGGTCGCACACACCTGCCCCAGACTCCTGGGAACCCTGCAGCGTTGTAGCTGGCTGCTGCAACAGCTTTAAGAGACAGCAGTGGCCGTGCTGCTATTTATGCCGATGCCAGGGTCCAGCTGGCATCAGTGGTGTCAGCTGCAAGTCCAGGGCCAGCCCGGCAGTGGTAGTGTCCAAATCTAAACCACTTTGATAGCATCACTTTGGGCGTCCTTCTTGAGCGTGTTGCTCCAAGCCTGGTTTTTAGTCCCTTTAGAGATTGTACGAGTAACGGAAGACGTTCTCAGTAAATTCCTTGTTTAAATCAGCCAGGGTTGGTTTCTGTTGCTTGCATCTCACAGTCCAGCCCCATAGAGTGTGTGATGTGTTTGGCCGAGTGCCCCGAACACAAGCCGGCACTCCATAAAACTTAGCTGGAGATGACATGACGCAATTGGAGAGGCACGCAGTCCTCAAGGCAGAGCATTCAAGCCTCCTACCCACAGTCTCTCCACCAATGGGGGACCAGGAGCCAGAGGGAGGCAGGGCTGCCTTTCCACTTCCTTTTGGTCCCCTGTCCCTCCCCTGCCCCCAGCCCAGGCAGGGTCCAGCGTATTCTGTGCAGCCCCGACGCCAAGGGGCGGGAGGAGAGAGAGGAGCAGGAACCGTGTGAATGGGCATTCTCAACAAGTGGTTGTATTGTAAGTGGGAGCACGTGGATTCCTGCAGTACCCTCCCTCTACTCCCCAGGGAAACAAGCCTCTGTCTGGGGCCTGGTTTCCCCAGCCCGATCCCTGCTCACATCAATCCCAGCCCACTGGGCTTCAGAGAGTGTGCAGGGGCCTGAGCTGGCCCGCGAAGGCGGAGGGCCCACGGGAGACCCACAGAATCAGACTGCCCTCTGCCCGCTCCCTGCCTCCCTGTGCATGGGCCCTTTCTCCTTCCTGCATGGGTGATGCCTGTTGCTTTTACCTGGAGGGTCACATATGGTTGTGTAGTTAGGGGACTGCCTAGATGTACACAGAAGCACCCCCTGAAGGTCTAAGCAGGACCCAGCTGAAGGAAGGAGTCCTTTCTTCTTTCCTCACCAGGGACTGCCCGTGGCCATGCCATGCCTGCAGAGCTACACCTGCCCAGAGGACACCCCGCTTTGCTGATCACACAAAAGCCTTGTGTATGGTCGAGGAGGCTTCGGGACTTCGTGTGTGATGTATCCTTGAGTCAGCTCCTACTCCTGGTGACAATACAATTGAGTGATGTCCACAGTGTCCTGTCCTCAACAGCCCTGCTCAGCTTTCGTAGACTCATGTCTATGGCTTCTTGGATGGAGTCATCCCGCCTCATGTGTGGTCTTTTTCCTTCTCCTCTGCCTTCAGTTTTTTTCAGCATTCTTTTTCTTGTTTTGTTTTGTGTTTTTGTTTTTTGGTTTTTTTTTATACTTTTTAAATTTATTTTTGTTGTTAGACTTATTGGGGTGACATCTGTTAGCAAGGATTACATAGGTTTCAGGCATACAATTCTACAGTGCATTGTCAACTTGTTGTATAATAAGTTCACCACCTCATGTGACTTCTCTTTCCATCACCTTATATTTAGCTTCCCCCCCTCCTCTCCCACCCCCTCCCCTTTCTCCCCTCCCTAACCCACTTGTCCCCAAATAAACATTAAACTATTGATTGTGTCCATGGGTTATTTGTTTCTTCATTTCTTATTTCTTTGCTTTCAGTTTTATATTCCGCATAGGAGTGAAGTCATGCAGTTCTTTGTTTTTTCTGTCTGGCGTATTTCACTTAGCATGATGATCTCCAGGTCCATCCATGTTGTCCCAAATGGCAATATTTCATCTTTTCTTACAGCTGAGTAATATTCCATTGTGTATATGTACCACAGCTTCTTTATCCAGTCATCTGTCGCAGGGACCTTTGGTTGTTTCCATGTTTTGGCCACTGTGAACAGCGCTGCAATGAACATTGGGGTACATAAGTCTTTGTGGACAAAGGTTTTCAAGTCTTTTGGGTAGGTCCCCAGAAGGGGGATTGCTTTTCCTAGCATTCTTATTGTACAAGGTGTTACCACTAATTTAGTAATTTAATCTGAAAGGGGGCAGAATCCTCTTGCTTTTCATTGCTCAGAAGTGTTCCTTAATAATTTCTGGAGGGGAAACCATGAACTTCAGTTTTTTTATCTCTCAAACCTGGACACGTACTTCACCTCCTAGTCTCCCTCTCGTAGAGCCTTTGGTGGCTGTCATTAATGAGTGGTGATTCCATTCATTCACTCGTAGGGACCTGCATGCTCTTTGGTCCTGTCCCTGCTTGGCCAAAGGTGGGGAGGGGTTCTTTTGTCTGCGCTGAGTGCTCTGCAGTTTCAGGGAGGTGTAGTCAGCATGGTGCAGTACTAGGGAGGGGTAGTCAGGGCCTGGAGGGGCTACGCCTTTGACCACCTTCTCCTGTAATGGGGCCTGGGCAGACCCTGGGCCTGTGAGACATTTTAGTGCACACCCCCCTGATGGTAGAGCCTGGCTCCATTCCCACAAGTCTTCTCCTAAAGCAGGGGTCCCCAACCCCCAGGCCATGGACCTATACCAGTCTGTGGCCTGTAAGGAAGCAGGCCGCAGAGCAGGAAGTGAGTGGCAGGCGAGCAAGTGAGGCTTCATCTGTATTTACAGCCACTCCCCATCACTCAATTTACCGCCTGAGCTCTGTCTCCTGTCAGATCAGCAGTGGCATCAAATTGTCATAGGAATGGGAACCCTATTGTGAACTGCACATGTGAGAGATCTAGGTTGTGCATCCTTATGAGAATCTAAAGCCTGATGACCTGAGGTGGAGCTGAGGTGGTGATGCTAGCACTGGGGAGTGGCTGCAAATATAGATTAACATTAGTAGGAAGATTTGACTGCACAGAGACCATAATAAATCAATTGCAGACTCATGTCAAAACCCTGTTAGTGAGTGGCAAGTGACAATTAAGCTGCTTCTGGTGGCAGGCTTTATAGTGGCAAGTGAGTTGTATAATTATTTCATTATATATTACAATGTAGTAATAATGATAATAGAATAAAGTGCACAATAAATGTACTGCACTTGGATCATCTTGAAACCATCCTCCCCACCCGTGTCCATGGAAAAATTGTCTTTCACGAATCTGGTCCCTGGTGCTAAAAAGCGTGGGGACCGCGGTCCTAATGGGTCAGAGCAGTGAGGGTGGAAAGAAAAGAGGCTATTTCCACATCCAACATAGCAGCTGCCCACTCTGGCCACCGGATGCAAGCTCTTGGTGAATTAAATCTTCAAAGGGAGGTCGCCCTATCTACTTGGTAGGTGCCTCTCCCAGAAGTTTCTCTCTGGTCAGTCTCCTGCTCTTCTCCCGAGGTGGTCTCCTCTTTCAAGCCCCCAGGCCATTTCCCCACCTCCTCCAGAACCACCTCCCCTCTCCCAGAAGAAAGAGGCCCCCACTCTGTCTGGCTAACTAAGTGGCTTCTCTGCCTTGAGCAGGAAGGGTGCTCTCTGGTTCTGTGACAGGGTGTTGCAGCTTTGAAAATCCATACATCTTCACGTCCTTTTATCCCCCTTACAACTTAGTAATCAGTTGAGTTTCTGTTTGTTAGAGTTTTCCACTGTTTCCCTTTTGTTGCTTGTATCCCTATGGTATGCGTTAACATATTTCTTTGTCCTCTGTAATTTCTGCCCATTAGAAGCTGGACCCGCAGGCTCGAGCAGCTTCAGCTCTCTCTCTCTCTCCGGGTCAGGCTCACCAGTGAAAGTGGTAGCTGGTATCCTCATTAGCTGCCCCCAGTACAAACACACCTCAGCAAGGGCAGAGACCGCTGTCCAGCCTCATAGGAGCCACATGACTTGGACTCTGCTCCTTATGACCCGTGGACCTTGTGTGCTGAGGAGCCAGCCGCTGACACTTCCATTAGCCTGACTGGCATCACACAGGTCACCGGTGGGTGTGAGTAGCTTTCCTATCTCCTGACAAATGGCTGCCCCAATTTCAGGTCCTGGTGATTTCCATGTACCCCTGCTGACACAAGAGGGGTCAGGGATTTCAGTTTAGCCTCATCATTCTAGAAATGTGTCTCTCTTCCCTCACCCCTAAAATGGGCTCCCTGTCTTAAAGGCATGTCCTTCTTCTCCCTTCCCCACTCTCCATCCCCAACACACTGGACTGCCCCAGAGGGTGCAGGGAGGGTGAGGGAAGGGAAGGGCAGAAGACTTGGTGGGACAGTGGGGCTGGGCTCTCCAAGCAGAGGCAAGAGTAGAGGAAGGGTACAGGAGCCAGCCCTCAGGCCTCCTCTGTTCAGAACACAAGGAAGGTGGAGACTGCATAGATGTGGGGGTAGAGGGGAACCTCCCTGACCAAGGTGTTGATTCATCATAAGCGTGGGGACTGGGGATGGACATAGTCCCAATCCATAAATAAATATTACCTGAGCCTAACCCAACATGGATTAAGTGCTAGTGTACTTGGAGGCTGAGGAAGAGCCACCATGATGCTTTTTTGTTTGTTTTTAACCATTTATTTGTTGGAGTCAGGATGTAAATAGGGTCCATACATTTTGAGTGAGTGCTTCTTTAAATCTTTATGAATCCGTTGGTCCTCCTCCTCTCTCTCTCTCTCTCTCTTTTTCCTTTGAATTTATTGATGAAATTGGGTTGTTTATTCTGTGCCAGTTTATCACTGTCTGGCTTTTACTGACTGTGTCCTCTTGGTATCCTTTAACATGTTCTTCTGTCCTTGTTCCTGCAAATTGGAAACTGGACCCACAGGCTTGAGCAAATTCAGGTCTCTCTCTCTCTCTCTCATGTGTGTTTTCCTTAGATAAGACTGCCTCACAGGTAGTGTATTCATCCACCAGAAGGCAGAAAAGTCTGATTCCCTTTCCTTTTCTGATGCTAGTGGCCCAATTATTAGATAGCAATGAGCAATGCCTGAATCCATTGACTCATGGGGGTGCTAGTTTAATTTCACTATTCTTTCTTTCTTTCTTTATTAACTGGGCTCTTTTTTTTTTTTTTTTTTTTTTTTTTTTTTTTTTTTTTTTTTTTTTTTTTTTTTTTTTTTTTTTTTTTTTTTTTTTTTTTTTTTTTTTAATGTGGGTAGTTCCCTGGCTGGGAATCGAACCCAGGCCACAGCGTTGACAGCACCAAAGCCTTAGCCACTACACCACCAGGGAACTCCCTATGGACTCTTTACTTCTTAGCTGGACTATCTCCATAAAAATAAATGGTCCCAGATCTACTCTCCGGCCTCAATGGAACAATGTATATGGAAAACCACCCTGGCTTCTCCTTCAGACACTACACTCTGCTTCCTTGCCGGGTGCGGGTTAATAAAGAACGCATGGGTCTTCTAGTGTGTTCACCACCTCACAAAGCAGGAATCACCACCCTGCACCACGTCATTCTATTTAATTGGACCTGAACAGTCGGGGGTCTTTGGCTTGGACCAGATTTTAAAAATAACAGTGTGCTTCTTTCTTTTCATGGTGAATCATCCTCACGGGGGTGTGTCTGCATTCCTAGGATGGGGACATTATCTTTACACACAACCCCATTCCTCCGCTCTGCTACATACCAGGAACTCACAACCATGGAAGCAGTAGAATTTGGAGGTCACAGACAGGAAGGGGTCATGAGATCGTGCCACCAAAAAGCAAATTACTTTAAATTAGATTTTTAACATCCATCCTCGTAACGTGCCTCTCCCAACCCCATGGAAAGCCCAACCTCCCACCAGTTTTTGGAATGCCTCTGGCTCCCTGCCCCTGGCCCTTGCCCCCCCCCCCCTCCCCTTCCCAAGGAAACCCAAACTTGAGAGTGGGTATTATCTCCCCCTCGGGGCCTCTCCTTTCATACCCAATTAGGAGAGTCTACAAAGACCCATTTGCCTGCAGGAATCAAACTGAAAAAAGACAGAAAATCCTGGGTGCTGAGGAAGACGCGGTGTAACACAACTCTGCTAATGGCTCACGTGGGAATCAATTGATAAAGCCACTGTTTAGAAATATTAACTAAAGCAGACCCTGTGGTTTGGTATTTCTACTCCGGGAGATAATATACCCAACAGAAAGATATCCATATGCTCTCCTGAAAGACATATAGCTGTGTTATCTGGAACACATGGCATATTAATCAGGTTCAGCTAGGTCAGGTTATAGTAACAATCTCTAAAATTTCAGGGGCTTGATGTGTAAAGGTTTACTTTTGGTTCATACAGAGCCTGCTTCTGGTCCATTGGCTCTCCGGAGACATTCACTTCCAAACAGTGACTTGGGGAGCCAGGCTGCATCCTGTTGTCTCTGAATAGGTGATTTCCAGGTTGCTGAAGCTAGAAAGGAGAGAGTGAGGGTCAGACACCAATGCTTAAATGATTTGGCCTCCAAGTGACATCACTTCTCTTTATAACCATTATTCAGAACTAGTCACACATCCCAATTTAACTTCAAGGGAAGCTGGGAGATAGTAAGGAGCTGGTGGGTATTCGCTGAGTCCTAGTTGTTCCTGGCACAAGCTAGTAACAGCTTTTTTTGGATAACCTTGGCTCCAACAGAGAGCCTGATGTGTTAAATGGAGGCTGGGGGCAGGAGCAGGTAGAGATTGAAACTTCCCTGACTGCCAGATTCACCTCCATGGGCCAGACCAGGCCCTGGGTTCGAGGTAGTACATGGAAGGAGCCAGCTCAAAACCCAAATGTTTGGGTTCTGTTCTCTGTGTTTCTATCAACCTTGGGCAAGTCACTCTTCTGTGGGCTTGCCCGCTTTGTGAAATAAGGGTTTGGACCCTGTCTGAGTCAGTATGACTGTGCAACAAGTCACCCCAGACCTTAATGCAATAATTATTCATTACCTCTCATGGTTTCCATGGGTCACACATACAGGAGTGGCATAGCGGGTGATTCTGATTCTGAGTCTCTTATCCATACTCATCTGAAGGCTTGAGTGGGGCTGAAGATTTACCTCCCTTGTGGCTGCTCACATGGCTGGTGGGCTGGGACTGGCTGCTGGCAGGGGGACAGGGGGGTCTCAGTCTCTGTATATATAGGTCTCTTAATAGGCCTTCTTGAGCATCCCCATGGCCTGTGACTGGCTCCCCGCAGAACCAATGATCCCAGCCACCACAGCCTTTAAGACCTGGCTTCCAAAGTCATACATTGATACTCTACTGCATTCCCTGTGTCACACAGGCCTGACCTGACTCAGAGTGGGTGGGGCCTACACAAGGGGGTGAACAGGAGGTGGGCTTCCCAGGTCTCATCTCCCAATCTTTGCCTATGATGCATCAACCCCTCTCCCTCTAAGGAAAGTACAGATAAGACCAGATCCCAAAATGCCCCTGGTCCTCTGGGAGGAGAGATTTTCTGGGACAAGAACCCAAAGAGCAAACTCAATTTCTATTTAATTCTTGCAAGAACCCTATGAAACAGATGCTATTTTAATCATCCCCATTTCACAGATTGGGACAAGAAGGCCTAGAGAGGTTGACTTGCCTAAGGTCATGGTCAGCTGAATCAGATTTCACACCCAAGCGTATGGCACCAACAACTCCTGGAGCCAGTTCCATGGGTGGGTGTGGGGACAGGGACCCTGCCCCTTGTGCCAGCTGGGTCTTGAGCTCAGGTGTTCTCTCTGCAGCACGGAGGTGGGGCAACAGAGAAGTGCTTGACAGCTGCCCTTCCCCCACGCAGTGCCCACTTTTTCCTGTGTGGCTCCCACCCCACCTGGAGGGACTTGCATCCCAGAAACTTACTTAAAGCCTGGCAGGAGGGCCCCTTGTCCTTTTACTATTTCTAGTGCACCTTGAGCTAACAGGGTTAGTGCCTGGACAGACCAGTGTATCCCTGCTCAAGGGAGTGATAGTGGAGTCTGATAAGTCCGTACGAGGAGTGATTTCTTTGTGAGCCAGCATATTAGGACTTAGCTCTAAAATTGCCCTTTTCTTTAACTGCCAGCAGCAAGTGAGAAAGCTTAGATAAGATGATTTAAAGTTCATGCTTCTGTTCCTGATCTGCCTATCACCAGGAAGCCCAGGCAAAGACGTAACTCATCTCAGCAATTTGCCTGCATTTGAATGAGACAAATGAGCAATTTCTTGGGCTCTGGAGTCTGAGGGGCAGGAGGGGGACTGGTAAACCTGGAGGGCCATCGAGGAGGCACTACGATTCCCTGCCAGGGAGGGACTGGGAGAAATGCTGGATGCCCTGACCGGGCACATATTTCCAAAGAGGCCAGTGTGTTGGCACACGTGTCTGTATATGATTACCAAGAGTAGGGTGTGGGCACACATGCAGGGTGTGTGTGTGGGTAATGTTGGGAAGCCAGGAGGATCATGGTTGAGAACACAGACCCTGGAGATGTACTGAACTATTGACTCAACCATATGCATCTGGGGGCCCCCCGAATGCATTTCCTCATCTGTGAACTCAACATGATAGGAACAATGGTGTCTATCTTAAAGGTTCCTTGTGAGGATTTGAATGAGGTAACACCTGTAGGTAGAGTCTTTTAAACAATCTCCTGACATACTGTAAGCACTTACAATAATGGCTACTTGTATTTCATGTGTTTTGTGTGTATACAGTAGACAGTCTGTTAACCAGAACTCAAGCAACTGGACAACTTTCACACAACCAGCTGCTTGAGATTTTGCTGGTTGCTTGAGCGTGCCAGTTGCTTGAGCTCTGCTTATGGAGAGTCTACTTACATTTATCCTGCATCTACCAATCCCCATGGGTGCTGGTTAACTGAGAGTCTACTGTATCTGTGTGGACTCCTGTTTGGGACATGTGTGTCTTGTGCATCAGTGTTCAGTGTGTGTGCATGTGTGTATGAGCGCATAAGAGCAGCCTCATGGAGTTGTGTGTAACTTCAGTGTAATTAAAGGCTTTTAACTGTCTGGCAGGGGGGACTCGCCCCTTCCCAGACAGAACATGGCACTCATATCTTCCAGCTGAAGAGTCCACCTGGACCCAGGGGAGTACAAAGAGTTCTCCTGTCACCAAAGAGGCCACCATTGCCAGGGGCTGGGTAGGAAAGGACAGAGGGGTAACTGGATGACTCAAACATCGGAGGCAGAGAATCAAAGTTTTGCCTGTTAGTATAATTAAAGTCATATAGTTTAATGGAGACTGCCAAGGAGCCAAGGACAACTCTGGCTGATTTTATTCTAACTTTTGTACATTAGCAAATTGGGAGGGTTTGCTAGCTTAGTGCACTGCAGGACTCCTACCAGGGCTCTTGACCATCTGTGCCCCCTGGGGCCTGGGGGCTTTAAGGACAGGGCATCAGCCAAACATAATGCTGCAGGGACTGCAATGCGCTTCCTGTCCCTGGCCACCATATTTGACTTAAGGCTTTATGAATAAGTTGGTAATTCATCCCTATGCCAGGATTCAGGCTACATTTTGCAGATCAGAAATGTGAGTCCAGATTAGTGAGATGACTTAGTCAGAGCCCTGGTCTCAGCTTTCTCCCCAGGGGTTAATACTGAGTGTGCTATGGAGTCGCTTCATGGAAGAAATTGGTGACAACACTTCCTTGCTGTCCCAGCAACTCACTCAGCAGGGACACGGTCAGGAGTGTTCCCACGTCCACCTCTGCATCTCTGCACCTGGCTTAACCCTCCTCACAATGATTCAGCCATGGCTTCTCCCTATGTCCAGAGTTTTCAACCTCTGCACTTGGGAATGACATACTGACCTTCAGCTACCTGCAAGGATCTGTTCTCCCAGCAGTGGGATGGAGCATCACATGTCCTTGCGGGGCCCCCTTGGAATGGGTGTCCTAGTTTTGAAAGGAGGCAGAGAGTGGAGGAAGCCATGAATAGTGAGGTCAACTGGGCCACTGGTGACTCTGACCATGACCTTGGCAGCTTGGAATAGTGAAAAGGACCTGGTCCAGGTGTGGGGGCTGGGTGTGAGGGCCTCTGCCTTCATCTGTAAATTGAAGGGCTTCAACTATAGTAATGGCCCAGCAACATTTGAGAATGCAAGACTCATCCAGAGAACCTCTTACAGGTAGCTTTTCAGGCCCCAGGCACTGATGTTCTAGTTCAAGGTGTGGGGTAGACTTGGGCTCTCACCATTAACAGCTGTCTCAGGTGATTCTGATGCATGTGTCTCATAGGTCATGCCCAAGGTCCCTCCCAGCTCTTCCATTCATGGGCCATCTGGTTCACCAGAAAACAAGGGCCATCTATGTTGGGATGCATGGTGGGGCAGTGATTCTTACTGTGGTACTAGGGATATCTAAAGTCACATGCCTCACTCACTCCTAGACGTGGCACAGATAAGAAACACTGTGGGCTATGTGCAGCTGTTGGAAGACTAAATCGCTACAAATCTGCGGCTTTCTGCAGAGAGCCTGTCAGGGTCGGGAGGTGACCCTCCCTGCATCTAGGAACGCAGGCAAAAATGTTGGCATAATCTTACCTCTCCTTTTCGCACGTCCCACATCCAGCCCATCAGCAAAATTTGCCAGCTCAGCTTTCAAATTCTGTCTCAATGTGACCCATCCCATTATTAAAGCTACCATCCTAGTTCCATCTACCATTGACTCTTGTTGGACAACCTAACTGGTCTCTGGCTTCCACTGCTGCCCTTTCTGGTATATTAACCACATAGCAGCCACAGGGATTTTTTTGGATCATGTCATTTACCTGTGCAAAATCTTCCAGGATCTTCATACCACACCCCAAATGAAAGCCTGCTTCTTTATCATGCCTACATGAACTGACCCCCCACTACCTCCCTAACCTTGACTCCTACCACTCTCCTCTCCATTCCCTCTGTTCCAGTTACATGGTCTCATCATGGTTCCTTGACCACACCATGTTACCTCAGGGCCTTTGCACTTGTCCCCTCTGCCTGGAATGCTCTATTCCCATATATTTGTGTGGTTTGCTCCATTGCTCCGGTCAGGTCTATCTCAAATAGTAACCAGAGTTCTTCTATCCTTCTCTGATGAGTTTTTGTAAAATAACATCCCCTGCTTGTGTTATTCCCTTATCTCCAGCTTAAATTTTTGTGCATGTGTGTCTCCACGCATGCACACGTGTGTTGGTTGGTTTGCTTAAAGCAGGCATGTCCGACCTGCAGCCCAGGATGGCTTTGAAGGAGGCTCAACACAAATTCTTAAAACATTATGAGATTTTTGGGTTTCCTTTTTTTTTTTAGCTCATCAGCTATCAGTGTATTTTATGTGTGGCCCAAGACGATTCTTCTTCCGCTGTGGCCCAGGGAAGCCAAAAGGTTGGACACTGCTGGTTTAAAGCCTTCCACTGACCAAGAGAATGTGAGTTCCGTGAAGGCAGGAGGGTCTTCCCTGTTCCTAAAGCCTAGAACAGTGCCTGGCAGAGAGTGGGCTCTCAAAAATACATGTTGTAAATGAATAAAACTCATGAAATGACAGTACTTCAGGTGTAACCCTGGATCTTGTCTGACTTTTTAAATAAACAAATTAGCCATGAGCTTTATAATTCCTGATGTATGAGCCATACATGTGTCCCCACCTCAGTGACTGGGAGGAGCTGGTTGCTGTTGGGTGCTCATGTGGGATCAGCCTGGGGCTCTGGGGCCCTGCAAATACTGAGTCTCTGATTTGAAGTGAGTGCCTGAAATGGCACCATTCCCAGTCCAGAAGGGATGTCCCCCATGTAGCAGGAGTGTAGCAGTGTGGGATTCTCCACTTAAATACTCTGTGTCATGCTGGTGGGTAAATGACACTTTGCCTTCCAAAGGTACCTCAGAATTTTAAAAATCTATCCCATTTACTGTATTAGCTTGTTAGGGTTACCATACAAAATACCGCAGACTGCGTGGATTAAACAATAGAAATTACTTTTCTCATAGTTCTGGAGACTAGAAATCTGAGATCATGGTGTCAGTAGGGTGGGTTCCTTCTGAGACCTCTGCCCTTGGCTTGTAGATGACCATCTTCTCCCTGTGTGCTCACGTGGTCTTCCCTCTGTGTGTATCTCCTTCTTCTGATCAGGTCACCAGTCAGATTGAATTAGATTCCACACCAGTGACATCATTTTAACTTAATTACCTATTATAAGACTCCCCACCCACATCTCCAAATGTAGTCAAAGTCTGAAGTACTGTCCCGTTTCTAGCGGTATGCGTGGTCACCCTACTGACACCTTGAATTTAGCCCAGTGAGACTAGACGGACCCTACGTACCATTTGAAACAGGACAGTATCGTTGTTTTCTGTCCCACTTAGAATGGGACATCTGGTCAGCTTAGGTTAGGATTTCAACAAATGAATTTTGGAGGGGAAGACCATCACGTCTCTGATGACATGACTGAGAAGTTAAATCAATACTGGGAACATCTATTTAAGAAAAATAACCTTTTAATTTAAGCAGTGTGGTTGGGTTGCCTGTTCATTGCAGCTGAATGTATTTCCAAGTCAAAAGCAGGTGCTCTGGACCTGGTTGTTAATGGAATGGATGGAAGTGGCTTCAAAGATGTTTGAGTAGGTCCTCGTCAGCTATAGGACTCTGTCCCTGTCCCTCCCTCTCTGTAGGGTGACAGGTGGCCATGACTCTTAGTGTTTTTAGATTCTTGCCATTCTAACCCCATGTTGCCCAACACTGCCCTAGACTCAAAAGTTGAGTCCAGGGAAAAACTTCTTCTGGAATGGAAATGGGATGGGAGAGACCATTCCCCCGCCTCAACCCTTGACATCTCTACATTGTTTCCCATCTCCTCTCAGCACCCGCCTTTCCCTGTCACCCCTGGAAATACTAAACACATACTCAGCCCACCATATCACACGCAAGGAAAAAACCCAATATGGAATTGTCAGGAACCTCAAGAGAGAGAAATATTGGAGTATGACCCGTAATAACAGTTTTTCACATTTTCTAGCAACCCACTTACATCTTCCCAGTCAATCTCTGCAGGAGGAGTTTTAATCCCATTTAGT
>PVJL010013327.1:0-32760 GCA_004026885.1 Lyroderma lyra
TCTTTTACTCTTAAAAGCTCTTATTCCATTTTATGTTGCTTGGGGATTTCCCTAATTTCAAATAAGATAGTTTTTGTTTTTAAAAGCTTTTATTACACTCCATGTTGTGTGAGGATTTCTCCAATTCTCAAACCATGTTAGAGTGAAGCCATGTTATAGACATACCTTGTTATGTGGGGGTTGCTGGTATTATAGTGATATACTGTAATAAAAGCTATGTAAATAGTCTCTTTCTCTCTCAAATACCTTATTTTACTATACTCACCTTTTCACTTAAGCAATTTATGACTTCTCTTTGGCACATCCAAATTGCCAACATCACTACTTTTGTAAGTTGGAGCCATTATTAAGCAAAATAAGGGTTACTTGAACATAAGCACTGCAATATCGTGAATCTAACAAATATTATAGCTACTAAGTAACTAATGGTGGGCATCGTATACAGTGTGAATATGCTGGATAAAAAGATGATTCATGTTCCAGGTGGGATAGAGCAAGATGGTGCAAGTTTTAATCATGCTACTCAGAACATAATGCAATTTAAAACATAAAAATTATTTATTTCTATAATTTTCATTTAACATTTTTGGACCACTATTGATTACAATGAAAACTTTGGAATGTGATATCATGGAAAGTAAAACCGTGGATAATAAATAAATAAATAAATAAATAAATAAATAAATAAAACCGTGGATAATGGGGAACTACTATAATGTGTATCTGTGGATTTTTTGGATTTATCTTCTTTAAATCATTAGGCTTCCTGGAATTAGAAGCCCATTTCCTTCCCAAGATTTGGGAAGTTTTGCGCCATTAATTCCTTGGAAAATATTTCTGTGCTTCTTTCTCTTTTTCTTCTCTTTCTGGGACTCCATAATGTATATATAAATCTGCTTGATGGTGTCCCAGAATTCTGTTAAATTTTCTTTGCTTTCATTATTCTTTTTGTTCCTCTGACTAGATAATTTCTAATGACTTGTCTTTGAGTTTGCTGCTCCTTTCTTCTGCTTGATCCACTCTGAAAATGAACTTCTATAATGATTGTTTCAGTTTAGTTATTGTGTTCTTCAATTCTAAGACTTTTATTTGATATTTCTTTATATAGTTTATCTCTTCATTGAAATCCTAGCTTTATTCATACTTTGTTCTCCTGACCTCATTAAGTGTATTCATGATGGTTATTTTGAATTCTCTGTCAAGTAAATTACATAGCTCTATTTTATTAAGGTTGGTTTCTAAAGATTTATCTTGTTCCTTTGAGGTGGGGAACATTTCCTTGTTTCTTGATTCTTCTTAACTCTTTTTTTTTTCTTTTGGTATCTGCAAAAACAAACACCTCTCCTAGTCTGTATGGACTGACCTCATATGGAGATGACCCCCAACAATCAGCCTGGCCAGAGATTCTGATGTCACTCAAACCTTTATTCTAGTCCAATAAGTGCTCTAAGACAGAGAAGACAAAAGCTAATCCTCGGGCAGCTCCTGCTAATGTTGTAAAGTTGGGTATGTGATCCACCTTTTTCTCTTTCCAGAGAAAAGCTGGAATCTGGTGGGGGGTGGGGAGTATGCCAGGTCCCATCAGCACTCTGAGATGAATGAGACAGAAGTCAGTCCCTCAGGTTCCCCTCAAAAAGTTATAACATTGGAAGTGTAGTCCAACTTTTGCCGTCTCCAAGAATAATATAGGAGCTAGGAGGGTTTTCTTCTTATTGTGCAGCACTGTGTCAAGGGTAGGGATTATGGTGACTCAACTTTCTTTATCAGCTTTGATATGACTGATTTCATGCTTGTCTAAGGTACAGAACCCTCTCAACTAGCTTCTGAATTTTTCACAAGGGGAATTTGTTCATGTATTGTTGTTAAATCAGTGTGTTTGGGGTTGGAAGTGCCAAGAATTCCTATTTCACCATCTTGCTAACATCATCCCTTTGTCAGATTATCCTAACATCTTTATCATCTTGGTTTAGCCATATGTTGATGGTCTTTTTTTCATTCCTTTTGAGATCAACTAATTCTTGGTATGATAAGTGATTTTTTTTATTGAACACTGGACCACTTTTATATCATGTTATATAATTCCAGACTTATTAAAACCTCATTTTAGTTAGACGTTTCTGACACCAATCCAGGAAAGAAAGATAGAAGTGGTGCTGCCTCATTACTGTAAGGTGGAGTTAGAACTCCAGGTTCTCAACTTGGTCACCATTGACAAGGTGGAGAGTGGTTCCTAATTACTGCTGGATAGAGTGAGGAGTTCCAGTTTATTACCTCCACTAACATTACCAGAGGTGAATTTACAGTCACTAGGCAATAGTGAGAGTTCTAACTCTTCATTAGGCCTCATTTGACAATACCCAACAGAAAAAGGGAGTAACTCTAATTATTGCCATGTGGGGTTAAAATTCCAGATTGTGTATGTAGTCTCCATTGACACCACCAAGTGAGAGAAGCTCTTTCCCAGCTGCAGGAGATGTTAGACCTAGTTCCCTATTTTGCCTTCTTTGACATCACCCTGGCAAGAGTGTTAGTTTCTCATTAATACTTCATAAGGGTGGAAGTCTAGGCTCCCCACTCAAACTTTTTGGTATGGGTGTGGATGAGGCCACAGTTTTTTCTGTGGTGTTTGGCCAGAGTAAAGTACTTGTTATCTAAAAGTGTTTTGCCTTGCTAAGCTTCCCCTTTCTTGAAACTTTGGCTAGAGGTAGTAGGGATTTGTTGGGGCTTTTTTGTTTGTCTGCATCCATTGCCATTTTCTTCTTCAACTCCAAGTCTGGTATATTTGAGGCCAAAAGAAAACCCAGAGAATTCACTGACATGTTGTTCTTTGGGTTTTCAGTCTCTATCCAGTCTATCTTCTTTACTCCATCTTTCAGAGCCTTTGTATGTGTGTTTTACATATAATGTCTAGGACTTTTATTTGCAATTAGCAGAAGGAATAGGGAAAAGTACATATACTCCATATTTCTGGAAGTGTAAGTGCCTGGGAAGTTTTTGTATGGGTTTTTGTTTTGTTTTGTTTTTTTCAATGTCTGTGCCTGGAGACTCAAAGTCTCTAATTCAATTGGTCTGTAATTGTATGTGAGCATCATAAACTTTAAAAGCCTTCTGAGTAAATCCAGTGTGTACCCACAGTTGAGATCTGCCATAGGTAACCTCATCTCTTGAAGTTATTATCTATAGGACAATTCATAACTCTCAAGTTTATACCTTTAACCCAGACCTTTCCTCTGAGCTTGATATCTCCTTATCCAATTGTACTTGATAAATTTTCTTTGAGAAATTGAAACTATCTGTCACTTGAGGTTCAAAGGTACTTCACAACTCAACATATTTTTTTAAATTATCTGCAATCACCCCAAAACACCCACTCTTCTTCTAGCCTTCCACATCTCACAGAACAGTACAATTATCCATCTAGTTGTGCAAATGGTGACACCAGAGAGCCATTATTGATGACTTTTATCCCTTTACCAATATTTTCCCCATGGTTCAGTAAGAGAAACTCTTGCACAAACCACATTTGATACATCATCTGACATACCCTTGGTTTAATAAAATTATGCATGACTTCTAACCTACAGTATACTAATATCCATTGCTAGAATGTCTAGATAGGAATCTCATAGCTTTACTTCCCAAAGTATTTGACCATGATACCACTTTTTCATGAAATAATTTATTACACTAGTTTCATAATTGAGTCTCATAGAAACAAACTGATAAGTAGAAATTTTATATAGTTTGGGAGAAACTGAAATTTTCTGTAGGATTCATGGCCCAGGAAAGGAGTGTTCAGGGATTCTTAGAAGAGGAAAAAATTTAACACTTAATATTTTGGGTTTACTCTCACCTTAGTAACACATATTTTCTGTCTTTAGAGATTAAGGATGCCAGTATATTTGTGACACTAAGGAGTCAGGGGACCGACCTTCCTTTATGTTTTATGACCTTGAGCAAGTTAGGTAATTACCTGTAAAATGAGAGTAATAATACCTACCTATATCATTGCATGGGGTAAGAAACAACAAAAAATAATGAGTATAATAACAACAATGATAAATATTAATTATGTCCTTAATCTGTGTTGAACAATATTACTAGGAACTTTCAAAGTATTATCTCGTCCTATCCCTTGAAGTAGGTGTTATTATTATCTTTGTTATACAAATGATCTAATCAAGCCTATAAAGTTTTAGTAACTTTTCTGACACCAAATAGCAAGCAAGCAGCAAAGTCAGGACTTAATCTCAAAAATCTTATTTGGAAGTCTGTGCTTTTAACCCTATACTTTATATGAGAGTTCTTGGCAATCTATAGAATGTGCAAGATGTTACTCATTATAATTTCTAAACTTTATCCCTTTTAGCCTTAGCATACAAGAAAGATCTTGTTATGTGCCATAAAAATTGAGTGCCTGGCTTCAGCCTGTCTTGCAAAAATAGTTACATGCAAGTGATTAAAAACTAACTGATATTTATTGAGCATCTGCCATGAATCAGGTCCTCTATTGGGTTCAGTTTTACATACACCAATTAGTTTCTTAGAAGGCTCAAATTTCTCATCAGTCAAGGGAGGGAGAAAGTTTCTGCCTAAAATACTATTTATTTTTTACAATGATTTTTTTCCAAGCATAAAGACACTTTTTAATTATGTTGTGGTATGACATCATTTTAGATTTATAAAACTTTGTGGCTTAATTATGTGTATTTTAAGCATTCTCATATTTTTCCAGCTTTATTGAAGTATAGTTTACAAATAAAAATTGTATATATTTAAAGTTATGCAATGTGATTATTTGATATAAGTATACATTGTGAAATGATTGCCATAGTAAAACTTATTAACAATTCCATCACTTCACATAGTTACCTTTACTGTGGGTAGTGAGAATACTTAAGAGCAACTCTCTTAGCAAATTTCAAGTATACAATACAATATTATTAATTATAGTTACCATGCTGAACATTAGATCCTCAAAACTTATTTATCTTATAACAGTTTGTACCATTTTCCTTCATCCTCCAACCCCTAGAAACCACTATTCTACACTCTTAGTGTGTCTGTTTTTCTGCCAATACCTACCTGTTTTGATGATTAATGCTCTGTAGTATAATTTGAAGGTAGCATAATACTTCCAGCCTTATACTTTTTATGTAGTATTGCTTTGCCAATTTGAGGTCTTTTGCAGTTTTATACAAATCTGATACTTTCTTTAATCTATTTTGTGAAAGTATGTTTGTGGGATTTCATGCGGAATTGCATTAAACCTATATTTTGCTTTGAGTAATATGGCCATTTTAAGAATGTTAAGTATTTCCATTAATGAACACAAAATATCTTTCCATTTGTTTGTGTCCTTTTCAGTTCCTTTCAGAAGTGCCTTATATTTGTCCATGTATAAGTTCATTAGGTTCTTTGTTATTTCCAAGGCATTTTATTCTTTTTGTTGTGCACAAAAGGTATTGATTCTCTCATTTTTTTCTAAAGAATTCCTTTTTTCTATACAGATATGTAATTGATTTTTGTATGTGGATTTTGTATCCTGCAACATTACTGTATTCATTTATTGTTTCCAATAGTTTTTCTCATGGAGTCTTTTGGAGTTTTCTATATAAAGGATCATGTCATCTGCTAATAATGAGAGTTTGACTTCTTCTCTCCCAATTTGGATATATTTTATTCCTTTCTGCTTGCTCTGGCTAGAACTTCCAGTACTATATTGAATAGCAGTGGTGACAGGAGGCATCCCTGTCTTGTTCCTGATTCTAGAAGAATGGGCTTTATATAAGGCCTTTGAGGTACTTTGCTTTTATTCCCATTTTATTCAGTTGTGTTTTTTATCATAAATGGGTGTTGTATCTTGTCAATTGGTAAGATCATATCATTTTTAACTTTTAGTTTATGTGGTGTATGACATTGATTGATTTGCGTATGTTGAACCATCCTTGTGCTCCTCGCATAAATCCCACTTGATTTTGGTGTATAGTCTTTTTTAGAAGTTTTGCATCTATAGTTTTGGTCTATAGTCTTCTTTATTTGTGTTGTCTTGTGCTCGCTTCGGCAGCACATATATTTGTGTTGTCTTTACCAGGCTTTGGTATTAGGGTAATGTGGCCTCATAGAATCAGTTAGGAAGTATTGCAACATCTTCAATTTTTTGTAATAGTCTGAGGATGATAGGTGTTAATTCTTTTTTAAATGCTTGGTAAAATTTGTTGGTGAGACTGGCTGTCCAGGACTTTCGCCTTTGGGGAGGTTTTGGATGACTCTTTCAATTTTTTCACTATTGATTGGGCTATTTAGATTATCTAGTTCTTCTTGGTTCAGTTTACATAGACTATATGTTTCTAGAAACTTGTCTATTTCTTCTAGGTTGTTGAATTTGGTGGCATAAAGCCATTCATAATATTTTCTTATGATCCTTTGTATTTCTGTGGTATCAGTCATAATATCTCCCCTTTCATTTTTAATTTTGGATATTTGTGTCCTTTCTCTCTGTCCTTTGGTTAGCCTAGCCAGGGGTTTGTCAATTGAATTTATTTTATTCAAAAACCAGCTCTTTGTTGCATTAATTTTTCCTATTGTCTTTCTGTTATCAATTTCTTTTAGTTCTGCTCTAATTTATATTTCTTTCCTTCTGCTAATTTTGGGTATTACCTGTTATTTCTCTAGTTCTTTAAGATGGGATGTTAGGGTGTTTACTTGTGATTTTTTGTTTGTTTGTTTTTTAAGGCAGTCCTGTAATAATATAAATTTCCCTCTTATTACTACTTCTGCTGGATCTCAATAATTTTGAAACATTGTATTTTCATTGTCATTTGTGTCTATGTATTTTTAATCTCTCATTTCTTCTTTGGTACAGTCATTTTTTAATAAAATGTTTAATCTTCATGTATATGTGATTTTTTTCTGCTCTCTTTTTGCTGTTATCTCCAATTTCAATACTTTGTGGTTTGAGAATACACTTAGAATGATTTCAGTCTTCTTGAATTGGCTGAGGCTAGTTTTGTGTTCAAGCATGTGGTCTATCCTTGAGAATGTTCCACTAGAAAAGAAGGTATATTCATTTTTGTTGGATAAAATGTCCTGTATATGTTTATTGTGTTTAATTGCTGTAATGTATCATTTAAGCCTGATATTTTCTTATCTATTTTGTGTTTATATTATCTGTCCATGGCTGTTAAGCGGCTGTTTAATTTCCCTACTATAATTGTGTTTTTTTCAGTTTCTCCTTTCGGATCTGTTAGTAGTTGCTTTTTATGTTTTGGTGCTTCCTGATTGAAGACATATATATTAATGAATGTCATGTATTATTATTGTTGTATTGTCCCTTTTCTCACTATGAAAAGTCAATCTTTATCTCTTGTTATCTTTTTTAACTTGAAGCCTGTTTTGTTAGATATCAGTATGGCAAGTCCTGCTTTTATTTGGATGACATTTGCTTGGAGTACAGTTTTCTACCCTTTTACTCTGAATCTATGTTTTTCCTTATGGCTGAAGTGTGTCTCCTGGAGACAGCATATGGATGGGTTTTATTTTTTAATCCAATCTGTTACTCTATGCCTTTTTATTGGTGAGTTTAATCTATTTACATTTAGAGTGATGATTGATATATGAGAATTTCCTATGGCCTTTACTTCCTTATTTTTTATTATTATTTGTTGTTGTTGTCCCAACTCTTTCTCAATTATTTTGTTGTTGTTGTTTTTCAGGTTAAAAAGCCACCTTCATTTTTTCATGAAATGCTGGCCTCATGTTGGAGAATTCCCTCCACTTTTTTGTGTCTGAGAAGTTCTCTATTCCTCCTTCATATCTGAAAGATAATTTGGCTGGATAATTTATTCTTGGCTGGAAGTTTCTCTCTTTTAATATTTTGAATATTTGATTCCATTCTCTCCTGGCTTGTAGAGTTTCTGCTGAGAAGACTGATGATAGCCTGATGAGCTTTCCTTTAAAAGTTATAGTTTCTTTATCCCCTAGCTGCCTTGAAAATTATCTCTTTGTCTTTGATTTTTGACATCTTCAATATAATGTGTCTTGAAGAAGATTTGCTAGAATCCAGGTAGCTAAGGGACCCATTTTCTTTCTGAATTTTGGGTTCCAGATCGTTTGATAAGTTTGGAAAATTCTCATCAGCTATTTGTTTGAGTATGGTCTCTGTAGAGGGTTTTTTTTCCCCACACCTTCTTCTAGACCTATTATTCTAATATTGATTTGTCTAATGGAGGCAGATAGTTCTTTTTTTTTTTTTTGCTTGTTTCCCTGGCTGGGAATCAAACCCAGACTGTGGCATTGAGAGTGCCAAAGCCTAGCTACTACACCACCAGGGAACCTGCAGATAGTTCTATAAAGTTCTTTCAGTTCTTTTGACTCTGGAGTTTCTGTCTTCTTCTTTTTGTGTTGTTTCCACATTCTCATCTTCAATATCACTAATTCTTTCCTCCATCTAGTTGGCCCTGTTTCCTATTGAAGTTAGTTCATTCCTCAGCTCTTTTATTGCATTGTTCATCCCTCTAATTTCCTTTTCATTCTTTTTAATATTTCCAATTTCTTTGTTAAAATGTTTCTATTGTTCATGGAATTCCTTTCTGAGTTCATTCACCTCAGTCTGGGTGCTCTGCCAACATTGTTAATATTCTCTCACAGTTTTTAGAATTGCAGCCTTGTATTCTGTGTCACTTAGATCACATATTTCCAGATCTATAAGATCCTTATCTAGGGATTTTTCATTTTCTTTCTGAACCTCTTTGAATCCTAAAGTACTCATTTTATTTAAAGTGTTCTCTTTTCCTTGGTATGAGGGCTTTTCCTGGTCTATCTTTTCCTGTTTTCCCAGTTGGTATCACTGCCATGTCTTGTTGTAGAGCTGACACTAGGTGGTGCTGGGGGCAAGCTTTGGAAAAGATTTAGGGGAGGCAGCTAAGCCATATCTCTGGCCTCCAACTGTGCTTGGGAGTGGCACTGTTCACAGTCATTTTGAGAGGAGAGAGTCTAATGGAATGCAAGTTAGTAGTAGCCTGCGCTCACATTGGTCAGAGTGAGAGCTGCCAGCTCAGCCTTTCTCCCTTCTCCTGAGCTTGCATTTTACCAAGGACCGTGTTTCAGCATTTCAGCATTTCTATGGCAGGTGATTTCAGTTTTAAGTGCCCAGAGCTGCGGTGCTGCAGGTAGTAGCTCTGTTCCCACCTAGGGCAGTTCAGATGCTTTTTTCAGCCTCTGATTCACACAGGGTACTCCCCTGGGGCCCTAATGTGCTGCTGCTTGGTACAACTTGCCCACAGTCTCACTGGGTTTCAGCTGCTCTTGCATCTGCTTTTGTCACCACTTCACTTTCTCCCACCCAGTATTGTGTTGCTCCTCAGCCAGCATCCCCTGGCTCCTTCTCAGCTCCTTCAATCAGCCCTGGTTGAGTCAAGTCACTATCCTCATTCACATCTCCTCTTTTTCTGCTCCCTTTCTCTTCTTTCACTTGCCTTCTTTTCTCTCACCTTTAGGCATTTTCCTGCAATGGGTGGATCACTTAGCTGAGACTACACTTGTCAGGGTTTTCCACATTAGATCTTGGCTCTCCAATTGTATTTTCCATGAGAGCTTTTAGGGATCCCTTCTCTGTTCACTATCTTCCCTCTTTATATCACATTTTCTATATTCATTCATCTTTAAAAGCTATAGTAATCAAAACAGTATAGTAGTAGCATATAAATACATGGACCAATGCAATGGAATAGAAAGCCCAGAAATAAACCAACATGTATATTGTCAACTAATGTTTGATGAAGGTACCAAGAAGACAGAATGAGAAAAGAATAATTTCTTCAATAAGTGGTATTGGGAAAACTGAATATCCACATACAAATGAAAAAGAATAAAATTAAACACTTACCTTAATACCAGAAACAAAAATTAACTCAAAGTGAATTAAAGACTTAACATTTAAATTCTAATACCATAAAACTCACAAAACAAAACACAGGTAAAATGTTTAACACTGAGCTTGGTAATGATTTTTTTTTATGTTAAACAAAAACCACAAGCCACTAAAGTAAAAATAAGCAAATGAGACTACATCAAACTAAAAATCTTCTGCACAGCAAAGAAAATCATCAACAAAATTAAAAAACAACCTAAAGAGTGGGAAAAATATTTGAAAACCATATATCTAATAGTTATTTTCCAAATTATATGAGATACTCAATACCTTAATTACCAAAAAGAAAATTTATAAATAACTTTATTTTAAAACAGTCAAAGATCTTCCTAAACATTTTTTTGAAAAAAAATAAACATGGATTACCAGTAAGCACATGAAATTGTGCTCAGCTTTACTAATCATTAGGGAAATGCAAATCAAAACTACAAAGAGATATCATGTCACACCTGTTAGGATGGTTATTATTAAAAAGACAAGAGAGGGTGTGATATCATCAAAATGACAGCCTGAAAGGAGTCCCTGGAAAATTTTCCTAGAAGTTACAACAAATTGAACAACTATAATTCAACAAAGGATTCTCTATACAACAAACAAACACAGCTGAGAGACCCATTCATCCTATCAAAATACCTGAAGTTGGAAAAAAAAGGTAAACTGGGGAAAACAGAAGGGGAAAGTTCAGAGACAAGTGCCATGGGACCCAAACCAGAGCTCACTGCAGTCATGGGAGAGAGAAAGAGGGAGAATAAAGCGGTTGTGCAACCTGGAGTTTATCCCAGTTCTGAGGGAGAGAAGAAGCGAGAAGGCAGCAGGTGAGCTACCCAGACCTCCCCCTAGTCCCAGGAGAGAGCAGATGATGCAGAGGCAGGGCTGCAGGATGCAACAGCTCATAGCACACTTCAGCCGAGAGGGAGAGAGAGAGAGCGAGAGAGAGAGAAAATGAGTGAAAAAGCAGCAAGTGTCCCTTCTCAGGATATAAGCATTCTTACCTGAGGGATCAGCCTATAATATAATGGAACCCAGCACTCATAGCAGAGACTGCAGGGCAAAGACCCAATACAGAAGAGCATAAGCTCGCACTGCCCTCACTGCCCTCAGAGCTATGTGGAAAACAAAGACACAGAGCCCAGTCATGTTCCCCATCCTTCCAGAGCTTGCCTCCCCCACACTCTCCCAGTGTTTTGCTGGCCCCAGAAAATAACTATAGCAGTGAGTTTCAGATTAAAGATGAGAATATCTATGGTGATGAAAACTGGGGAGAAAATTGAGTTCTTAAGTGGCAAATAAACAGTGTAGCTAATTCCAATAACAGGAAAGAAACAGTAAGGGTGTCAGAGGAACCATCATCATCCAGAAACACAAACACAACACCCACCTCTTCAAGAAAATCCAGCCTTCACCCTTCCCAGTTAAAATCAGCAGAGGCACCCAGGGCAGCTGAGACCCACAGGTACTGCACCTTCTGGCTGCAGAAGTACCACTGAGATTTCAGAGGCTCAGAGACTTACAGCCCACCACACCTTCCCATGTGGGTGGTGCACTGAGACCAAGGTACTATGTCGAAGAGGAAAAGTCTATTTCACAGAAAACCACCTACTGCATGAAGAAGAAATAATGCAAGAGAAAATAAAATGCTACTGTGATACCCACTGGAACACAAAAGAAAAGACCTGTTTATGTCTACCAGCTATACAATCCACTACTGTAACATCCCAGAAAGAGAAATAACCCAATAATTAATGTAAATAATGTAAAAAAATTTTAGAAAATAAATTTAAAAATATAGAAATATGTGACTTAAATGAAAGATAATTTAAGGTTGCTGTTCTGAAAAACCTCAACAAGATGCAACAAAACACAGATAGATGTGGGGATTTTTAGATGGTTTAATATACTAAGAAATAAAATCAACAAACAAAATGAATACATTAACAAAATCATTGAAATTTTAAAATAGAACCAAATAGAAATTCTGGAGATGAAGAACTCAATAAAAGAGATAAAGAATAAACTATTTAGCTTAGGAAACAGTGCTGACCAGATGGAAGAAAGCATTAATGATATTGAAGGTAGGCATATGGAAATGACAGAGATGGAGGAGGAGAGAGACATGAGAATTAAATGAAAAAACTCTACAAGAACCATCTGACTGTATCAGAATTAGCAACATAAGAATAATGGATATACCAGAAAGAGAAGAAAATGAGAGGGGCACAGAGAGTCTACTCAAACAAATAATTGAAGTGAACTTCCTAAACCTACAATGCTAAAATTCAAGAAGCAAACAGAGCACCAGACTATCTGAATCCTAACTATTCTTTTCCAAGGCACATTATATTGAAGTTGTCAAGAATTAATGAAAAAGAAAAAAATTCTCAAGGAATCCAGGGAAAAGAAGACTGTAACCTGTAAAAGGAAAACCATTAGATTATCATAAGACTTGTCCCCAGAAACTCTAAAAATCAGGAGGAAACAGAATCAAATATTCAAATTAACAGCTAAGAATAATGTATCCTGCAAAATTATCTTTTAGATAAAAAAGAGATATAAAGTCTTTTCCAGATATTCAGAAGCTGAGGAAATTCTCCAGCACCAGGCCTGCATTACAGGAAATCCTAAAGGAGGCTATTTTACCTGAAACAAAATGTCAAAATAAATAGGAATAAATAGGAACAAAAAATAAAATTAAAAGGGAAGAAAGTAAAGGTCTAAATTTACAAAAAGGAATTGAGATAAGAAACATGCTTAAGAAAAAGGGCTACTGTATATATGAAACTTTATTTTACATAAACTTAAATAATACAGTACTGAGACACATAACAAAAAGAAGTAGAAACAGAAAAAAGTCATAGAACACCACCAAACTAAAATAACTGACAGAAACAGAAAAGCAAAGAAACAATGGAGATACCAACTATCAGAAAACAAAAGATAAACTGTCTATAGAAAATCCTCATATATCAATAATCATTCTTAATGTAAATAGACTGAACTCACCAATAAAAAACAGCCGTATAGTAGCAGATTGGATCAAAAAAAGAATCCCAACAATAGGCTGACTCCAAGGGACATATATCAGCTATAAGAATAAACATAGACTTGAAGTGAAAGGGTGGGAAACAATATTCCAAGCAAATGTATCCCAGAGAAAAGTGGATATAGCCATTCTTATTTCTGATGAAACAGACTTCAGGATAAAAAAGGTAAGAGAAGACAAAGATAAACACTTCATAATGATAAATGGGACAATGCAATAAGAAGACATGACACATTAATATATACGCCCCCAATCAGAAAGCACCAAAATTTACAAAGCAGTTACTAACAGAACTAAATGAAAAAACTGACAAAAACACAATTACAGTGGACACCCCATTGACAGCCATGGATAGATTATCCAAATAGAAAGTCAATAAGGAAATATTAGCTTTAAATAATACATTATAGCAAATGGATATAATTCACATTTATAGATCACTTCATCATAGAACACAAAACCCTACATTCTCTTCTAGTGCACATGGAACATTCTGGAAAATAAACCATACTAAGAGACATAAAACTAGCCTCAGCAAATTTAAGAAGATTGAAATCATACCAAGTGTATTCTCTGACCACAAATCTTTGAAGTTGGAGATCAACCACAAAAAAAAAGCAGGAAAAATCACACATACATGGAGAGCAAACAACATGCTATTGAATAACATATGGGTTAAAGAATAAATTAAAAAATTTTAAAAACATAGAAAAAATGAGAATAAAAACACATATCAAAATTATTGGGATACAATGAAAGCAATATTAAGAGAGAATTTTTTCATTATAGGCCTAGCTTGAGACAAGAAAGTAAACAATTTAACATTACATCTTAAAGAACTAGCAAAAGAAAAACAAATAAAACCCAAAGTCTATACAAATAAGGAAATAATATAAATTAGAGCAGAACTAAATGGAACAGACAATGAAAAAAATAGAAAAAATTAATGCAACAAACAGTTGGATGTTCATAAAGATTAATAAAATTCACAAACAGCTGCCTAGATTCACTAAGGTAAAAAGAGCAAGGACACAAATAATCAAAATAAGAAATGAAAAAAAGAGAAATTATGACTGATACCATAAAAATACAAAGGATCATATAAGAATACTATTTTAAAAAATGTAAGCCACCAAATTCAATAACCTAGAATAAATGGAAAAATTCTGAGACACATATAGTCTATTGAGACTGTATCAAGAAGATTTAAATAATCTAAATAGACCAATCAACAGTAAGAAAATGAAAACAATCATCCAAAAGCAGATTTCCAGGACCAATTGGCTTCACTAATGAATTCAACCAAACATTCAAAGAGGACTTAATATCTGCCCTCCCCAAACACTTGAAGGAAAGGAAATACTTCCCAATTCATTTTATGAAGCCAACATTACCCTGATACCAAAACCTGGCAAGGATAACACAGAAAAAGAAAACCAAAGACCAATATCTCTAATAAATACATATGCAAAAATCCTAAACAAAATACTAGCAAATAGAATACAACAGTACATTAAAAACATTTTACATCACAATCAAGTGGGATTCATTCCAAGGATGCAAGGATGGTTCAACATACACAAATTGATCAATGTCATACACCACATAAACAAAATAAAAGATGAAAACCATATGACTATATCAATTGATACAGAAAAAGCATTTGACAAGATACAACATTTATTTTTTATCAAAACATTTAATAAAATGGGTATAAAAAGCAAGTCCCTCAACATAACAAAGCCATATATGGCAAACCTGTAGATAATATTATACTAAATGGTGAAAAACTGAAATCTTTGTTTCTAAAGTCAGAAACAAGACAAAGATGTCTTCTGTCACCACTGTTATTGAGCATAGTACTGGAAATTCTAGCCAAGGCAATTAAGCAAGAGTAAGAAATAAAAGGCACCCAATATGGAAAGATGAAATTCAATCATCACTTTTTGCACATGACATGATTCTTTATATAAAAAGTTCTAAAGATTCCACCAAAAAAAATCTATTAGAAACAATAAACAAATAGTATAAAGTTGCAAGGTACAAAATAAACAAAAATACATTGCATTTCCATATACTAACAATGAAACTCCAGAAATATATGAAAAAAAAAACCTATTGCTATTGTAAAAAAAAAATTAAAATAAAATGTGTAGGAATAAACTTAACAAAGAATGTGAAGAACTCATACTGTAAACAATAAGACACTATTTTTAAAAATCAAAGAGACAAACAAATGAAAAAATATTCAGTGTTCATAAACTAAAAGAATCAACAGTTAAAATGGCCATACTACCCAAAGAAATATGTATATTTAATGCAATACCCATCAAAACGTTAAAGACATTCTTTCAAAAAGTAGATTTAAGTAACTTATTAGATTTGTATGGAATCACAAAAAAAATCTTGAATTTCCAAAGAAATCCTATGAAAAACAAACAAGTTTGGAAGCAAAACACTCTTCAACTTCAGTATTTACTACCAAGCAACAGTAATCAAAACAGCATTGTATTGGCAGAATCACAGACACAGAGACCAACGGAATAGAATTAAAAACCCAGGAATAAACCCACATGTACAAGGTCTGACAATCAAGTTTATGAACTCATTCTAGAATAAGTGCTCCATACCTCATAGCTGAATATCACTACAGTCAACTTTTAAGTACTCCCCTTGTGAAGCTATTCACTGATGCCAATGCCTAGTTCCCTTTAAAGCAATTTTGAAAGTCTCTGGAATGACCATCAGAGCTGTGGTCATATGACATTTGATGTCCTGAATGTCATCAAAATGTCTTCCTTTCAATATTTCCTTTATTTTCACATAAAGAAAAAAGTCATTGGGGGCAGAATAGATAATAAAAAAGGTGTTCCAATACAGTTATTTGTGTACTAGCTAAAAATTCCATCAAAGAGAGTGTCACATGACCTGGTGCATTGTCATGATGCAAGAGCCATGAGTTTTTGGCAAAAAGTTCAGGTTTTCATCTAACTTTTTTATGCATACCTTTCAGCACCTTCAAATAGTAAACTTGACTGACTGCACAGTTGAAACAAATTTATAATGAACAATTCCTCTGATATCAAAGAAGATAGCAACATCATTTTGACTCTTGCTTTGGACTCATGAAACATTTTTGGTCATGGAGAATTGATTGACTTCCACAGTGCACTATGATGCTTTGTGGATGGTCCCTTTGGTACATCCATGTTTCATCACCAGTGATAAGACAGTCCAAAACATTCTCTCTCCATAAGGTCTTGGCAAACTTCAACTCTCTTTTGCTTTTGTTCATTGGTGAGCTCCTTTGGGACCAGTTTTGCACATACCTTTCCCATGCCAAGATTTTCAGTCAAGATTTTCCTGATTCTCTGTTGATGTTCACTTGGTCTGCTGTGCTTCTCACATTGACCTAATAATTTTGATGCACAATTCAAAGAATTTTTGCAATATTTTCATCATTTTTCTGCTCATTCCTGGCCATCTTGACCTCTCTTCCGCAGTAATGCTTTCTCTCCCCACAGAAAAATGTTTAATCCATTTCTACACTCCCATTTTCTTCATGGCATTATCCTCATAAACTTGGACTAACATATCACTGATTTCACTTCCACCCTTTCCAAGTTTAACAAGAAATTTAATGTTTGTTCATTGCTTTAATTCAAGCTCTGACATTTTTGTCATGGCAAAGAAAACATGGAACAACAATAATGAACACCACTCAGCAAGACGCCACCACACATCAACATGAACACAGCTGTGAGACACAGATATACCAAAGTTAAGAAACCTTACAAAGTTCTTCGTACAGTGCTGCCAATGTAAGCACACAGTAGCAAGTTCATGAACTTAACTGTCAGACCTTGTCTATAGACAGATAATTTTCAACACACAAACCAAATGTATATAATGAAGAAAAGAAAGCCTCTTCAATAAAAGATGCTGGTAAAATTGGAAAACTTCATGCAAAAGATTGAATCTGGACAGTGATCTATCACCACATACCAAAATTAACTCAAAGTGGATCAAAGACCTACACATAATACCTGAAGCAATAAATTGGATAGAAGAAAACATTGGTACTAAATTTATCGACTTTGGGTTCAGAGAGGAATTTATGAATTTGACCTCAAAGGCAACAGACATAAAAGCACAAATAAACAAATGGGACTATATCAAACTTAAAACCTTCTGAAAAGAAACCATCAACAAATCAAAGAGATAACCAACCAAATGAGAGAAAATATTAACAAATAACGCCTTTGATAAGGGGCTAATATTCAAATTACATAAAAACTCACAAAACTCAACAATCCAATTTTAAAATGGGCAGAGGACCTGAAAATACATTTATTTTTCAAAAAATACTACAAACAGCCAAGAGATTCATAAAAAAAAAAGTTCAACTTCACTTGCAATTAGGGGAAAGCAAATTAAAACCATGATGAGATATCACCATAATCAGATGGTGAATGGTTATTATCAACAAGACAAATAATAACAAGTGTTGCAGAGGATGTGAAGAGAAAGAAACCCTCATACACTGATGGTGGAAGTATCAGTTGGTACAGTCACTAGGAAAACAGTATGAAGTTTCCTCAAAAATTAAGAATAGGGGGAATCTACAAGATATTGACAAAAGAGGGGATCCCTAAAATCTCTCATGGAATATACAATTAAAAGGCTGACCAGGATCCAACATGGGAAACCATAAGTGGCACAGTAACAGCTGAGAGATTCACAAATGGCAAGAAAAAGCCTGAAGGTTATAGAAAGTGGTGGGAGGTGGGGGACGAGCAGAAGAGAAGGGAGGGAGCAGAGACAGATCAAACCCGAACCAATCTCAGCTAACTGAAGCAACTAAAAAGGAATCAGGGAAGACTGGCCGAACAGCAGCATAATACTGGGCGGGAGGGGAGACCAAGTAGCAAACAGAGTGGAGGCCAGAATAGCAGGAACCCTTTCAGACTGCGGGCAGGCTGGACCTAGCAGCAGTGTGTTAGAGACACAGTCCAGAAGCTGTGCCCTGAGTTGAATGGAAGCTGAGCAAGGCATCTGAACTGCCCCAGGCAAGAAGAGGGCCCCCAGATACAGCACTGCAGTTCTCAGGACTTTAAAACACTGCTCCTGAGAGAGGTTACCATGGAAACGAACCACTGAAACATGGTCATGGATAAAATGCAAGTTCAGGAGAAGGGACAAACACTGTGCAGGTGGCACTTGCACCACCAAACATGAGTGGCTTCAGCTTGCATTCCAAAGACCTCCCCATTCTCCCCCAACTTCCCCAACAAACCACAGAAAGCAGAGTGACTATGGACCTCCCATCCACAAATGCTGATTTAGGATGGAAATATACTTAAACACTGCCCCTTGCTCCCAAAACTGCCTTCCCCAAAGCCACCTACTGTCTACTCTACAGCAAGATGTCACAGAAATACAAATCAGGAAGAAAAAGAAATCTCTTTGGCACTGTCAGAGGTAAAGCCCTCATGCCAAAGAAAAAGAACAAAGCAAACAATATGAGTATGTTAGGATTAAAAGATGCTCAGAAAGAAGATAAAATATCTGCAGAAAACCAAACCTATGAAAAGATCCCAACTGCCAAGTTCAAGAAGAAAATCAGTCTTCTAGCCACCTGAACCATAACAGATCTTTTCCAAGATATATTATACTGGAGATGTCAAAAACCAAAGACAAAGAGACAATTCTCAAGGCAGCCAGTAGGGGGAAAAAACTATAATCATTAAAGGAAAACTCATCAGACTATCATTAGGTTTCTCAGCAGAAACTCTGCAAGCCAGGAGGAAGTGGAAGCAAATATTCAAAATATTAAAAAGAGAAACCTCCAGCCAAGAAGTAATTATCCATAAAAATTATCTTTCGACTACAAGGAAGGAATAAAGAACTTCTCGGACACACAAAAGGTGAAGGAATTCTCCAGCTTAGGCCACCATTTTATGAAATACTCAAGGAGCCACTTCAACTTGAAAGAAAACATCAGAACAAATGGAATCAAGTTGGGAAAACAAAAAAATTTTTTTCAAAGAAAGAAGTAATGGTGATAGGAAATCCTTATATATCAATCATCACTCTCAATGTAAATGGACTAAACTCATCAATAAAAAGACACAGAGAAGCAGACTGGATTTTTTTTTTAAATCCCATCTATATGCTGCCTCTAAGAGACAAACCTCACCCATAAGGACAAACACGAACTCAGAGAAAAAGGATGAAAAACAGTACTCCAAGCAAATGGTATCCAGAGAAAAGCAAGAGTTGCCATACTGATATCTCATAAAACAAACTTCAGATTAAAAAAGATAACAAGAGACAAAGGTGGACATTACATAGTGATAAAAGGCACAATAGATCAACAAGACAACTTGAAACTAATTAATATATATGCCCCCAATCAGGAAGCACAAAAATATATGAAAGAACTACCAACAAATCTGAAAGGAGAAATAGACAAAAACACAATAATTGTAGGGTAATTAACACCCCTTTAACAGTCGTGGACAGATCATCCAAATAGAAAATATATAAGGAAATAGCACCTTTAAATAACACATTACAGCAATTGGACATAATTGACATTTACAGGACACTTCATCTGACAAAAGAAGACTATACCTTCTTTTCTAGTGTACATGGAACGTTCTCAAGGATAGACCATAAGCTGGGACACAAAAGTAGCCTCAGCAAATTCAAGAAGATTGAAATCATACCAAGTGTATTGTAAGACCACAAAGATTTGAAATTAGAAATCAACTGCAAAAAGAAAGCAGAAAAAAATCACATTTACATGGAGATTAAACAACATCTTATTTTAACTGACTGGATAAAAGAACAAATGAAAGAACAGATTAAAAATACATAAAAACAAATGACAATGGAAATACAACATATCATAATTATTGAGATGCAGCAAAAGCAGTAATAAGAGGAAAATTTATATCATTACAGGCCAATCTTAAGAAACAAGAAAAATCACAAGTACATATCACAACATCCCATTTCAAAGAACTAGAAAAATAAACAGAAAAAAACCCAGAATCAGCAGAAGGAAAAAATTAATGAAAATTTAGCAGAGCTAAAAGAAATCAAGAACAGAAACATAATAGAAAAAAGTTAATGCAACAAAGAGCTAGTTTTTTGGAAAAATGAACAAAATTGACAAACCACTGGCTAGACTAACCAAAGGACAGAAAGAAAAGACACAAATATCCAAATTAGAAATGAAAGTAAAGAAATTACCACTGATACCACAGAAATACAAAGGATTATAAAAAATAATATAAAGAAAGTTATACCTCTAAATTTAACAACCTAGAAGAAATGGACAAGTTCCTAGAAACATACCGTCTACCTAGACTGTACCAAGAACTGTATAATCTAAATAGAACAATCAATAGTAAAAAAAAAAAAAAAAATTGAAACAATCTTTCAAAACCTTTCCAAAGAAAAAAAAGCCCCGGATGAGATGGTCTCACCAATGAATTTTACCAAGCATTCAAAAAGGAACAAATGCCTATCCTCCTCAGACTGTTCCAAAGTATAGAAGATGAGGCAATACTTCCCAACTCATTCCACGAGGCCAACATTACCCTAATACCAAAGCCTGGTAAAGCCAACACACAAAAACAAAACTACAGACCAACATCTCTAATGGACACACATGCAAAATTCCTAAACAAAATATTAGCAAACAGAATACAACAGTGCATTAAAAAGATTATATACCATGATCAAGAAGGATTGATCCCAGGAGCACAAGGATGGTCCAACATACAAAAATTAATGTAATATACCACATAAACAAAATAAAACATAAAATTCATGTGATCTGACCTCACTTATATGTGGAATATAAAACTGAAAGCAACAAAGAAAAAGCAAACAAACAAAAATAACCCATGGACACAATCAATAGTTTAATGTTTATTTGGGGACAAGTGGTGAGAGAATGGGAAAAGAATGAGGGAACGGTAAAGGAGAAAGGAGGAGCTACATATATGGTGATGGAAAGAGAACTCACACTGCATGGTAAACTTACTATACAACAAGTTGACAATGCACTATAGAATTGTACACTTGGAACCTATGTAATTCTTGCCAACCAATGTTACCCCAATAAGTCTAACAATTAAAATTTTCATACGGGAGGGTTACAGGCAAGGTGGTGACTGGAGAGAAGTCCCTAAAGCCTCTCCCAGAAAACACAATTGAATGGCGGCACAGGAGCCAAGAAAGAGGACCATGAGTGGCACAAGAGCAGCTGAGAATTCCACACATCGCAAGTAAACACTTGAAGGTTAGAGAGAAGGGGGTGAGTGGGAGAGAGGGGAGGGAGCACAGACAGATTGCAACAGGACCCGATCGCTGCTGACTGTCCAGGAGCAGCACAGTGCACAGAAGGGGGAAGACCAAGAGGCAACAAGAGTAAAAGCCAGCAAAGTGGCAGAACAGTGGAAGACTGTAGGGGAGCTAGGCTTTGGAGTGGCATGTTGGGGATGGAGCTTGGGAGCCAGCCTCTGGAACTTTTGAGTGGTAGGAGGGCTGAGCGAGGACTCTGAACTGCAGAGACAACACCTCGGCTCCCGGCGCCCATGCAACACACAGCACAGGAGCACATGGCTCTTCCACAGGGCTGCCATTCCTGTTCCCAGCCCGCTGAGGAGGTGAGCAAGCTGCCTTCATACCAACTGAGGTCAGGCCCACAGCTTTGGACTTGTTCTGGGTGCCTACTCATGCACCCATGGGTCCTACAACCAGTGCAAGCCCGCAGACTCTGCCCCAATACCTGGTTGCTGAAGCAGGCCCAGAAAGAAAGGTGGATTTGACAGCATTCGCCCCATCCATCAGGAACAGCTTTGGCCCTGCATTACCAAGCTTCTGTAGCATAGGGCAGGAAGTGGAGCTGCCCCAGAGTGCCTTTTGTTGACCTCTTCCTTCTCCTACAGCCTCCCCAACCAACTAACTAACTGCAAGAAGCGGAAGGACCCGAGATAGATGTGCACCGCCTGCAAACATAGCAGGAGAACAAAAATAAGAAATAAAAAACCCCTCTCTCCCAAAATTTGATCCCCAGTGCCACCTAGTGTTTTGCCCTACATCAAGACACCACAAAAGTACTAATCAGGGCTCCTGAGTTCTGCTGAACATAACGCCCTCGTGTCAAAGAGGTAGAACCCAGCAGACAGGGTGAATTCCTTAAAAACTATAAGCGCTCAGAAAAGGAACATGAAATTTATCCAGAAGACAGCTTCTTAGTCCTGGAAGTTTCTGAACTAAGTGACATAGAATTTAAAGAAGCCATTCCAAAGGCTCTGAGAGAAATGAAAACATACCGGCAGAACACCATAGATGTGATGAATGAAATAAAAAATAAGACGAACGACATGAAAAAGGAACTCCATGAACAAAAGGAACAATTTAACAAAGAAATTCAAAACATAAGGAAGATCGAGATGGAAATGCAAGAGATAAATAATACCATAAAAGAAGTGAGAAAAGAAATAACTGCCATAGGAAACAGGGTCAACCAGATGGAGAAAAGAATTAGTGATATCGAATATCGGAACATGGAAAGAGCTCAGAAAGAGAAAGAAAGGGAATATAGAACAAAAAGGATGGAAAGAACTCTGCAAGAACTATCTGACTCCATGAGACAAAATAATATCAGGATACTGGGATTGGAAGAAAGAGCAGAGCAATCTACAGAGAGCATACTGAAACAAATAATAGATGAGAAATTTCCAAACCTATGGAAAGATCTGGAACCCCAAGTTCAAGAAGAAAACAGGTCCCCTAGATACCTGGACCCTAGAAAATCTTCTCCAAGACACACGGTACTAAAGATGTCCAAAACTAAAGACAAAGAGACAATTCTCAAGGCAGCCAGGGAAAAAAAACTATAACCTTTAGAGGAAAACCCATTAGGCTGGCATCAGACATCTCAGCAGAAACTCTGCAAGGCAGGAGAGAGTGGAATCCAATATTCAGAACTTTAAAAGGATAAACTTCCAGCCAAGAATAAATTATCCAGCAAAATTGTCTTTCAGATATGAAGGTGGAATAAAGACTTCTTAGACACACAGAAGTTGAGGGAATTTGCCAGCACAAGGCCAGCACTCCAAGAAATACTGAAGGAGCCTCCTCGACCTGAAACAAAACATCAGGAAAAATGGAAGAAAGTTGGGGCAACAAGAAAGAAACAAAAATAAAACAAAAACAAACAAAGAAATAAGTAATGGCCACAGGAAATTCTCACATATTGATCATCACTCTAATGGTTAATCGACTGAACTCACCAATAAAAAGACACAGAGTAGCACACTGGATTAAAAAACAAAACCCATCCATATGCTGACTCCAAGAGACACACCTCAGCCATAAGGACAAACACAGACTCAGAGTGAAAGAATGAGAATAATACTCCAAGCAAATGGTAACCAGAGAAAATCAGGAGTTGCCATACTGATATCTGATGAATTAAACATCAGGTTAAAAAAGATAGTAAAACAAAAAAATGGACATTACATAATAGTAAAAGACACAATACAACAAAAAAAGGATTTGACACTAATTAATATATATGCTCCCAAGTAGGATGCACCAAAATATACAAAGAAACTACTAACAGATATGAAAGGAGAAATTGGCAAAAAAACAATCATTGTGGGAGACTTGAACACCCCGCTAACAGCCATGAAGAGATCATCCAAACAGAAAATAAATAAGGAAATATCAGCTCTGAATGACACATTACAGCAATTGGACATAATTGACATTTACAGGACATTTCATCCAGCAAAAAGAGACTATACCTTCTTTTCTAGTGCACATGGAACATTCTCAAGGATAGACCACATGCTGGGATATATCAGTAGCCTCAGCAAATTCAAGAAGATCAAAATCATACCGAGTGTATTCTCAGACCACAAAGCTTTGAAATTGGAGATCAATTATAAAGAGAAAGCAGAAAAAAAACATACACATGGAGATTAAACAACAGCCTATTAAGAAATGACTTGAAAATAGAACAAATAAAAGATGCGATTAAAAATACATAAAAATTAATGACAATGAAAATACAACATATCAGAATTATTGGGACACAGCAAAAGTGGTAATAAGAGGGAAATTTATATCACAACAGACTTATTTTAAGAAACAAGAAAAATCACAAGTAAACACCTTACCATTTCATCTAAAGAATTAGAAAAAGAAGAGCAGACAAACCCAAAGTCAACAGAAGGAAAGAACTAAAAATTAAAACAGAGCTAAACCAATTAGAGAACAGAAGGACAATAGAAAAAATTAATATTATGAAGAACTTGTCTTTGAGAAAGTCAACAAAATTGACAAATCCCTGGCTAGACTAATCAAAGGGCAAAAGGAAAGGACACAAATATCCAAAATTAGAAATGAAAGGGGAGAAATTACCACTGTTAGCACAGAATACAAAGGATTATAAGAAAATATTATGAAGAACTTTATACCACTAAATTTGAAAACCTAGAAGAAATGAACAAGTTTCTAGAAACATATAGCCTACTGAGACTGAACCAAGAAGAACTGGACAATATAAATGGACCAATCAATAGCAAAGAGATTGAAATGACTATCCACAATTTTCCCCTAAAGGAAAAATCCGTGGACCAGATGGTTTCACCAATGAGTTCCACCAAGCATTCAAAGAAGAATTAACACCTATCCTCCTCAGACTCTTCCAAAAAATTGAAAAGGAAGCAATGCTTCCTAACTCATTTTATGAGGCCAACATTATCCTAATACCAAAGCTTGGCAAACACAACACACACACACACAAACACACACACACACACACACACACACACACACACACACACGCACGCACAAACAACTATAGACCAATATCTCTGATGAACACAGATGCAAAATTCCTAAACAAAATATTAGCAAACAGAATACAACATTGCATCAAAAATATCATACATCATGATCAAGTGGGATTCATCCCAGGAGCACAAGGATAGTTCAACATATGAAAATCAATCAAAGTGATAAACCACATAAACAAAATCAAAGATAAAGACCTTATGGTCATATCAATTGATGCAGGAAAAGCTTTTGACGAGATACAACATCCATTTAGATCAAAACACTAAATAAAATAAGTATAGAAGGAAAGTATCTCAACATAATAAAGGCCATACATGACAAACCCTCAGCTAACATCATATTGAATGGGGAAAAGCTGAAGCCTATTCCCCTAAAATCAGGAATAAGACAGGGATGCCTCCTGTCACCACTGCTATTTAATATAGTACTGGAAGTTCCAGCCACAGCAATCAGGCAAGAGAAAGGAATAAAAGGTATCCAAATTGGGAAAGAGGTCAAAATTGTCACTATTTGCAGATGACATGATCCTTTATATAAAAAAGTCCAAAGATTCCATCAGGAAGCTATTAGAAACAATAAGTGAATATAGTAAAGTCGCAGGATATAAAATCAATGTACAAAAATCAACAGCATTCCTATATAGAAACAACAAATCCTCAGGAAAAAAATGAGGGAATCAATTCCTTTTGTTATCACAACAAAAAGAATGAAATACCTGTGAATTAACTTAACAAAGAATGAGACAGACTTACACACGGAAAACAATAAGACACTTTTGAAAGAAATTGGAACAGACATTAAGAGATGGAAAAAATCCCCTGCTCATAGATAAGAATTAACATTGTTAAAATGGCCATTCTGCCCAATGCAATCTACAGATTTAATGCAATACCCATCAAAATCTCACAATCATACTTTCTTGAAATACATAAAAGAGTTATCGGATTTCTATGGAACCATATAAGACCTCGAATTGCCAAAACAATAGTACATAAAAAGATTAAAGCTGGAGGCATTACATTCCCTGACTTCAATTTATATTACAAAGCATCAATAGTCAAAACAGCTTGGTATTGCCAGAAAAACAGAAATATAGACCAATGGAATAGAACTGAAAACCCAGAAATAAACCCACAAATTTATGGACAAATAATTTTCGATAAAGGAGCAAAAAACCTACAATGGGGAAAACACAGCCTCTTTAGTAGGTTGTGCTGGGAAAACTGGAAAACATATGCAAAAGAATGAACCTGAGCTGTGAACTCTCTCCATATACAAAAATTAACTTAAAATAGATTAAAGCTTATAGAGCTAGGACTCAAGGAAGACTTCTTGAACCTGACCTTAAAGGCAAAGTAAGTAAAAGTAAAAATAAAAGAATGGGATTATATCAAACTAAAAAGCTTCTGCACAGCAAAAGAAACCATCAACAGAACAAAGAGACAGCCAACTGAATGGGAGAAAATAACTCATCAGATAAGGGTCTTATACCTAAAATATATAAAGAACTAATAAGGCTTAACAACAAAAAAACAAACAACCCAGTTAAAAAGTGAGTAGAAGACCTGACACTTCCCCCAAAAAGAAATACAAATGGCCAGCAGACATATGAAAAAATGCTCATCCTCATTAGCTATCAGGGAAACGCAAATCAAAACCACAATAAGATACCACCTCATACTTGTTACAATGACTATGATCAACAAAACAAGGAATAACAAGTGCTGGAGAGGATGTGGACAAAAAGGAACTCTCGCACACAGCTGGTGGGAATGCAAATTGATATGACCACTGTGGAAGACAGTGTGGAGGTTCCTCAGAAAATTGGGAATGAAGCTACCATATGACCCAGCAATCCCTCTTCTGGTGATCTACCAAAAAAACTTGAAAACCTTTGTCTGCAAAGACTTATGTACACCAATGTTCATTGTAGTGCTGTTCACAGTGACCAAAACATGGAAACAACCAAAGTGCCCTGCGACAAATGACTGCATAAAGAAGTTGTGGTACATATAAACAATAGAATATTACTTAGCTATAAGAAAAAATGAAATACTGCCATTTGCAACAAAATGGATGGACCTGGAAATCATTCTTAGCAAAATAAGCCAGACAGAAAAAACAAAGAACTGTATGACTTTACTCATATGCAGAATATAAAACTGAAAGCAACAAAGAAAAATGAAATGAACAAATAAATAACCCATGGACACAATAAATAGTTTAATGTTTGTAGGGGATGAGTGGATTAGGGAAGGGAGAAAATGGGGGGATGGGAGAGGAAGCAGGGGAAGCTAAATATAAGGTGATTGAAGGAGAAGTCACATTAGGTGGTGAACTTATTATACAAAAAGTTAACAATGTACTGTAGAAGTGTATGCCTGAAACCTATGTAATCCTTGCTAACAGATGTCACCCCAATAAGTCGAACAATAAAAATGAATTAAAAAGGAAAAAATTCATATGATCATATCAATTGAAGCAGAAAAAGCATTCAGCAAGATACAATATCCATTTATGATCAAACACTGAATAAAATGGATATAGAAGGAAAGTTTCTCAACATAATAAAGGCCATATATAACAAACCCTCAGCTAACATCATACTGAATGAGGAATAGCTGAAGCCCATTCTTCTAAAATCAGAAACAAGACAGGGATGCCTCCTGTCACCACTGGTATTTAATATAGTACTGGAAGTTCTAACTTGAGCAATCAGGCAAAAGAAAGGTATAAAAGGCATCCGAATTGGGAGAGAAGAAGTCAAACAGTCAGTATTTGCAGGTAACGTGATCCTTTGCATAGGAAATCCAAGATTCCACAAGAAAACTATTAAAAACAATAAATAAATACAATGAAGTCACAGGATACAATATCAATGTACAAAAATCAACTGCATTTCTATAGACAAACAACAAATCTTCAGAAAAAGATACGACAGCATTAGTACATTTGCATTGCAACAAAAAGCTGAAATATCTGGAAATTAACTTAAGAAAAAATGTGATGGACTTATACATGGAAAATTATAAGACACTTTTGAAAGAAATTGAAGAGGACACAAAGAAATGGAAAGATATTTCATGTTTATGGATAGAAAGACTTAAAACTGTTAAAATGGCCATATAACCCAAAGCAGTACACAGTTTTAATACAATTTCCATCAAAATCCCTCAAACATAGTTCTATGAAATAAATAAAGTTATCAGATTAGTATGGAAACACAAAAGACCTCAAATTGTCAAAGAAATACTACGTAAAAAATATAAGGCTTGTGGCTCCATGGTCCCTGATTTCCATTTATACTACAAGGCATCAATAATCAAAACAGCAAAGTATTGGCAGAAAAACAGACACATGGAACAATGGAACAGAATTGAAAACACAAGTAAATCCGCAAATACATGAATGAATAATTGACAAATGAATGAAAATATGCAATAGGAAAAAGAAAGCTTCTTCAGTAGATGCTGGGAAACTGGAAAAACATTTGCAAAAGAATGTATCTGAGCTGTGAATTGTCACCATATACTAAAATTAATTCAAAATTGATTAAAGACCTCCACATAAAACCAGAAACAATAAACTGTATAGAAAAAAACTGGTAATCTTATAGACCTCAGACTCAAGAAGGACTTCATGAAACTGACGTCAATGGCAAGGGAAATAAAAGCAAAAATAAATAAATAAGACTATATTGAACTAAAAAGCCTCTGCTCAGCATAAGAAGCCATCAACAAAGCAAAGAGACAGCCAACTTAATGGGAGAAAATTTTCACAAACAACATATTTGATAAGGGTCTAATATCTAAAATATATAAAGAACTTGTATGACTCAACAACAAAGAACAAACACCCCAATAGAAAGTGGGCAGAGGACCTGAACAGACACTTCTCCCATAATTATATGCAAATGGCCAACAAACAGATTAAAAAATGCTCAACCTCATTAGTTATTAAGGAAATGCAAATCAAAACCACAATTATTTACCACACCTGTTAGAATGGCTATTATCAACAAGACAAGGAATAACAAGTGCTAGAGAGGCTGTGGAGAAAAAAGAACTCTCACACACTGCTGGTGGCAATGTAAATTGGTACAACTGCTTTAAAGGACAGTATGGAGGGTCTTCAGAAAACTGGGAATGGAGTTACCATGTGCCCTGGCAATCACCCTTGTGAGTATCGACAAAAAAATTAAAAATTTTAATCCTCAAAGACTTATGTGCCCCAATGTTTATCACAGCTCTGTCCATGGTGGCCAGGACATGAAAGCAACCAAAGTGCCCTTCAATAGATGACTGGATAAAGAAGCTGTGGTACATATACACAATAGAATAATACTCAGCTATAAGAAAAGATGAAATACTACCATTTGCAACAAAATTAAGATCCTCGAGAACTTCATGCTAAGTGAAGTAAGCCAGACAAAAAACAACAGGAACCATAAGACTTTATTCATATGTGGAATATAAAACTGACACCAACAAAGAAATAACAAATAGGATGAAGGTAAGATGGTGACTAGGGAAGAGGTCCTTAAAGCCTCTCCCAGAAAACACAATTGAACAACCCGTCCAGGAACCAAGAAAGAGGACATTGAGTGACACAACAACAGCTGAGAAATTCATGCATCGCAAGAAAATACCTGAAAGTTGGAGAAAAGGAGATGAGTGGGAAAGATGAGCAGAGACAGATCAGGACAGGACCCCATTGCTGCTGACTATCCAGGAGCAGCAAGTGCATGGAGGAGGGGAGGCCAAGAGGCAACAAAATTTAAAGTCAGCAAAAGTGGCAGAATGGTGGGAGACCATGGGGGAACTGGTCCTTAGAACAGTTGGGGACAGAGCTTGGGGGCCAGCCTCTGAAAATCTTGAGTAGCAAGAGGGCTGAGCGAGGACTCTGAACAGCAGGAGGCCAAGGTGGGGCCCCAGAGGCAGCACCTCAGCTCCTGCACCCTCGTGTCCCACAGCAGGCATGCATAGGGCTCCTCTGCAGGGCTGCAGTTCCTGGCCCATGGCAGAGGTGAGTCAGCTGCCTTTGCGGGACCCATGACATCAAGTCCACAGCTTTGGACCTGTGGTATGCATCCACCCAGCACCCACACATGGAGCAAGCCTGCAGACTCTGCCCCAAACAGCTGGTCTCTGTAACAAGCCTAGGAAGAAAGGTGGATTTGATAGCATTTGCCCCAGCCAGCAAGAGCAGCCTGAGGACACATCCTCCAGCTTCCCCAGAATAAGACAAGCGGTGGAGTTACTCCAGAACACTTTTTGTTGACATCTACCCTCTCCTACAGCTTCCCCAGTGAACTGCAGGAAACAGAGGAACCCTGAATAAATGTTCACTGCCTCCAAATGTAGATGGAGACCAGAGTTAAGGCCTAAACATCAACTCCTCTTGCAAAAGTTGGTCCCCAGTGCCACCTAGTGTCTGCCCTACAGCAAGACACCACAAAAGTACTAATTAAGGTTCCTGGGCTCTGCTGAACATAACACCCTCATGTCAAAGAGGAAGAACCCAGGAGACAGGATGAATTCCTTAAAAAACTAAAACTTCTCAGGAAGAACATGAAATTTATCCAGAAGACAGCTTACTAGACATAGAATTTGCTGAATTAAGTGCCAGAGAATTTAAAGTAGCCGTTCTAAAGGCTCTGAGAAAAATGAAAGCATACTGGTGAAACACCATACCTGAGATGAACAACCTAAGAAAGGACATCCGTGAACAAAAAGAACAATTTAACAAAGAAATACAAAACATAAGGAAGATCAAGATGGAAATTCGAGAGATAAATAATACAATAAAAGAAGTGAGAAATAAATAACTGACATAGGAAACAGAGCCCACCAGATGGAGGAAAGAATTAGTGATATGGAAGATTAGAACATGGAAACATCTCAAAAAGAGCAAGACAGGTAATATTAAACCAAAAGAATTGAAAGAACTCTGCAAGAATTATCTGATTCTATGAGACAAAACAACATTAGGATAATAGGATTAGACGAAGAAGCAAAGCGCTCTACAGAGAGCATACTCAAACAAATAGTAGATGAGAACTTTTCAAACCTATGGAAAGATCTGGAACCCCAAATTCAAGAAGAAAGAGGTCCCCTAGATACCTGGACTCTAGTAGAAGCTCTCCAAGACATATGGTAATAAAGATGTTCAAAACTATAGACAAAGAGACAATTCTCAAGGCAGCCAGAGAAAAAAGAATTATAACCTCTAGAGAAAAACCCATTAGGCTGCCATCAGACTTTTCAGCAGAAACTCTACAAGCCAGGAGAAAGTAGAATCCAATATACAAAACTTTAGAAAAGAGAAACTTCCGGCCAAGAATAAATTATCCAGAAAATTATCTTTCAGATGTGAAGGTGGAAAAAAGACCTTCTCAGTCACACAGAAACTGAGGGAAATTGCCAGCACAAGGCCAGCACTTCAAGAAATACTGAAGGAGGCTCTTCGACCTGAAACAAAACATCAAGACAAATGGAATAGAGTTGAAGCAACAAGAAAGAAACAAAAATAAAAGAAAACAAAAGTAATGGCCACAGGAAATTCTCACACATCAGTCATCACTCTAAATGTTAACGAACTGAATGCACCAATAAAAAGGCACAGAGTAGCAGACTGGATTAAAAAACAAAACCCATCCATATGTTGTCTCCAAAAGACACACCTCAGACATAAGGACAAACAGACTCAGAATGAAAGAATGGGAAACAATACTCCAAGCAAATGGTAACCAGAGGAAAGCAGGAGTTGCCATACTGATATCTGATTAAATAAACTTCAGGTTAAAAAAGATAGCAAGCGAGAAGACAAGATGGCAACTGGAGAGGAGGTTCCTAAAGCCTCTCCCTGAAAACACAATTGAACGGCCATCCAGAAGCCAAGAAAGAGGACCCTGAGTGACAAACCGACTGTTGAGAAATCCACAAATCGCAAGTAAACACCTGAAGGCTGCTGAGAAGGGGGCAAGTCGGGGAGAGGGAAGGGAGCAGAGATGGACCACGTGGGATCGGGACGCCATCCCTGCTGACTATTCAGAGCTGCGCAGTTTGGGGGAGGGGAGAGAGACTGGGGAGCTAGGGACGGAAGGAGTTTGGGAGCCAGCCTCTGGAACTTTTGAGTGGTAGAAGGGCTGAGCGAGGACTCTGAACTGCAAAGATAACACCCCAGCTCTAAGCCCCCTGGAGACCTATACAGGGCCGCTGTTCCTGTTCCCAGCCTGCTGCGAAGGCGACCCTGCTGTCTCAGACCAGGCCCACAGCTTTGGACTTATGGAGTGGGCACTTCCTCGTGCACCCCAGAGTTCCGAAAGCAGTGTGAGCCTTTAAACAGCCAGGTACTGAATCAAGCCTGGGAAGAAAGACTGATTTGATTTGCTAGCATTCACCCCAGCTAGCTAAAACAGCTTCCCCAGCAAAAGCCTTTTGTTGGCATCTCCCCAGGATATGTGCGCATAGCCTCCAAACGCAGTAGGAGATCAGAAACAAGAAACTAACAGCCCCCTCTCCCCCAAATCTTGACCCCCAGCGCCACCTAGTGTCTGCCCTACAGCAAGACACCACAAAAGCAATAATCTGGGCAGTGAACATAAAGCCCTCATGTCAAAGAGGAAGATCCCAGTGGACAGGATGAATTCCTTAAAAACTAAAACTCCTCAAAAAGAACATGAAATTTACCCAGAAAACTGCTTGTTACATCTGGAAGGGTCGAATTTAAGTGATGGAGAATTTAAAGCAGCCATTCTAAAGGCTGTGAGAGAAATGAAAACCTATTGGCAGAACACCATAGCTGAGATAAATAACATAAAAAAGGATATAAACGACATAAAAAAGGAACTCTGTGAACAAAAAGAACAATTTAACAAAGAAATTCAAAACATAAGAAA